>JAQIWH010000966.1:0-37302 GCA_034695005.1 Cryptops parisi | reverse complement strand
AAGTAAAAACAAATAGGAAAAACTGCCATAGACAATACATGGGCGACCGTAGCGCCATCCGTTGGATTTTTCACTCACAAAATATCTATATTACTGGCCCTTAATCAATGAATAAAAAATTAGCGCCAGAAGCTTATTTAGCATTAACATAAATGTTACATGCCACATCATTAATGATTTTTCACTAATTTGGTTCGTTGGTTTTATATCCCGATTACAGTGAAAAAGATACCAACACACAAAAAAAAAAAAAATTAACTAAAATAAAATATTTTATTACCAATTACAATTTTTAAATTAGTGAAACTATCAAGTATAATCAACGTGTCAAACTGTTTTGAAATCACGCCACGTTAGAATGGAAACTATAGAGTACAAAGTTCACACTTTTACATTAAAATTCAATTTTGCCTTATACTACTACTACTACTGCGTACTTCAGAAAAATGTTGTTTGAAAAATATGTTTACGTTTTCTAACCACTTGACAACCAGTCCCTCTTTTCAATTTACAGTCACCACAACTTTTCTCCCTTCACCACCAATTCCACAGTCACCCTTCACTTCACTATCCGGCGTTATTCCATTCTGTTTCTTCTTTCACCACAAACAACACCGACCCTCGTCCGCAAAGTTCCGTTTTCTGAGTCTCTTTCCGCATCATCATCATCCACCCTCGCTCGTCACCCGAATAAAACGCACGAGGAGGAAGTAGGAGGTGAAAAAGGGAAAAATAAAAAAATATATATATTTATAGAAAAGCTAACCCATAATGTTTTCAAAAACCTTCCTCCTCTCATCCATCGTTGTTCTCACCCCCCCTTCATCATCATCATTCTATGTGTTTGTGTGAGTGTGTTGTGTATGTCAACCTCCGTTTTACTACTAGTCGTAGGTTGTGAGCCAGAAGCTCTTTTCCGATAAAAATGCGGATTTCCCGTTCGTTTTCTTCGTCACTTGTCGGCCATTGTGGACCGTGAAAGCGCGTTCTCTGCATAATTAGAGAACATCAAAGGAAATTAAGCTTCATTCACCGCCACCGTCCGCCCGCCACTAAAGCCCCGGCACGAAGTGATAATGTCACGCGGACCCCGATATCGGTGCCTGTCACTCCGACCGCGGCTATTGGCAGTGAAAAGCCAATGACAGCTCTTGTCCGGCAAAAGCAGAACAGAGCGCGTGCAAAACCACCCCCCTAAGGCGAGAGAAAATCTACTGTACTTTTACCTCCCTCTTCAACCTCTCCCTCCCCCCTCCTCCTACCTACCCCTACTCCTCAATCTCGCAACTTCTAGCACTTACTACTATACAGCACTTGTTATTTTTCTTTTTCTTCTTCTTCTTCTTCTTCTTTTTCTGTGGTTGAAGAGAACGCGGATGGAAAATGACGTCTATTCGGAAAAATCTTTGCTACACTTTTCCTCGTGCTAGGTTTTAAAAACTCTTTGCCAATACCACCACGAGAAGAGTTGTCTATGAAAAGTTGAAGAGTTTTCATGGTGAAAGATGTCGTTTACGAATGGAATGGTAACTTGCGCTCACTCGTCAACTGTCAAACGAATGGAACGACATCTATCACAGCTCTTGACTATTGAAATATTGTGTTGGCCATTTCCTGCGGATTTTTTTTTTAGTTTTTTTTTTTGGTATTTTTGGTCCAGAAAACCGAACAGTAAAAAAAAAAATTATAAATCGTTTCCAATCGAGAAAACATCGATTATACGGGTAATAAAGTATCACAAAGATTTGCAGTTTTTTTTTGCTGATGACATTTTTCGACAAAATTAATCCGAAAATTCCATACAAACAACACACCAACTTTGCTGGTTAATGAAGCAAGATTTGCTTCATGTAATAAACTATTTACAATGACATTGACAATGATATCGATAATGATATTTAACGATGGGTCGTTTTGTATATCTTGTCGTAATATACGTGTATAAACCACATAACATAACATATTGCGAAGCTTCAGGTTAGTTATGAACTTAAACCTTTTTATCGATTGTACCATCATAGTCAGTGAAAAATACAGCAAACTAAAGAGATAGAGCTAACTCTTTAATCTATGGTGAAACCTCGTCTACCCGATACACGAACAAATTGGCACGTACAACTGGTAAGCCCATTTTCAACGTAAAACTTTTGCAATCAAATTCCATCGATTTCAACTGTTTTTCTGACGTCACACGCATATCCGGGCGCGTTTCAGTGCTTTTGTTGTATTTCGTTATTTGACCTAAAGCACGAAAACGCACCCGAACGTGTACATGACGTCAGAAAAACAGTTGAAATTCGATTGAAAAAGTTTAACAGGTTTTAGATCAAATATGCCATTAAAAAGTAGATGTTAAAATATTGTATAAACCGGCAATAACTACAGTATTGATTGATCGACTTCATTGGGTTTATTAACTATCGTGTAGTACATTAATCGAATTAGTCATCAAATAACCATTACCTGGCATTTGAAACTGACACGCATTTAAAAATAAGCTTTTAAAAACTGGTTAATATCTGATTAAAATCTAAAAATAGACACTTGTTAGTCATGGTCCATGGCTAACTTGACTAAGCATGCAGCATTACCAGTGAAACGTTAATGCTGGACAAAGACAAAGATATGTTAATGAAAGCAAGTCGTAATAGATATTATGGTACTACGCCGTTAGAACGAGACACTAAATTGAGAGTCAGATAAACCAAGATTTCCCTGTATAGTATATTGTTCTCCCCTTAAGTATGAATTAGCGATTTTAAAACTGGCAATGCAACAAAAACTTGCAACAGATTATTTCACAAAAACAGCATCTTCAGTGAGTTTTTTTTTTGTAAAAAAACAAAACAAAAAAAACAAAAACAAAAAAACACAAACTGCATTGCATATACATCATCTATTAATGCGACTGTTGTAGAAGTTGTGTTGTAGGCAGCATATTTTATCATCCCGGAAAGGAGAAGAAAAATGATGCGGCGCCTAGCGGGAGAGAAATTCTTCGTCGCTTTATGTTCATTCCTAATGAAAATATATGTACTCACTGACACTGCCAACGTCTGCAAAACGGGTCGTCTTTTTTGTTTACAGCTCTCGACGTATTTTTTTATACCAAGACGACAAGTCACGTGTGAAGCACCTAATTTACGACGAGGCTACCATTGCCGTCGCGCAATATTACCTCGCTTCCTTTCGTGCCACTGTCCATAAATCAGCATTTAAATTTCCAAGAGGGAGAAATAAGCGTAAATTTTGTTGATGTTGTGGACTAAAAGACGTATAGTAGTATTTGACACACAAGACGGTCGGTTTGGACATCGCAACAAAAAAGACAAAACACGATACGCCTATAAGACCATTCATTCCAAATGGACGATTAGTGGCAACACTCGCCCTCACCTGCCTGCTAATCAGTTGCTGTCAAACAGCGCTTCGCAGCAGCACGTGACAGTTTGACCATGGTAATCTATTACACCAACTTGCATTACAACAAACTGACATACACCTCGAACCCATCAAACTGAATAGTAATCACCAGCTTCTATGAAAGCTGAAGAGGGACGACATGCATGAGTAGTTACTAGCGTATACTGTATATTACGAACCAACCATCAATATTCGGCTATCTAGGAATTTGTGGCGATAATACACCATCAGTTCTGCGGAAATACCGACATGTTTGGTTTTTCACGTATCAGTCGGTAACTAGTGAACTATTTATTCTATTTTCCGAGCGTCTTTCTCATCAGACGGCTCTTACACCAACTTACATTACAAAACAATAAACTGACATACACCTCGAAGTGAATAGTAATCATCAGCTTCCATGGAGAAAACGACATAAGTAGTTAATAGCTTATATGTTACGAACCAACCATCAATATTCAGCTATCTAAGAATTTGTAGTAGTAATACATCATCAGTTCTGCGGCAATACCGACATGTTTGGTTTTTCACATATCAGTCGGTAGAAATTTTTTCTTTTTAAGCTAATAGTCAACTATTTATTCTAGATTTCGAGAATCCTTCTCATCAGACGGCTCAGTAAGACGCAGCCATGGTCACGAGAAACCCATCTTCACTCTCCAACTTGAAAGCCATGCGCCTTTTCTATGACATTGGTCATCAGCAGGGAGTGGTGTGAGTGACTGTTGCCTCCTACCACGATTTTCGCACCACTCTTTTAGCTAGAGGCATTGCTCACAGTAGGCCTTGACTACCCAGACGGACTGCGAATCGACGCAAGACGTAGGGTCTGGCACACCTGTCACAACCTATCCCTATACCAACAACTTCACGCCATGCTCAACCGCTAGCTTGTTGTAAAACCTGCTTAGCAATGACGAAGCATCACCAATAGCTTGCACATTTTGTTACATTCTGACATTAGGTTGTGTTTTTAATTATTCTTTTTAACACTTCAAGGCGTTTAACTCTCACCAGATGTCGGAAAGAACGGTTAAATCAAATCAGCAATAATGAAAACGATTAAACGCGAGTGATGACGACGCCAACCAAACAAAAACAAAAAACGACTAACCACAAAATAAATTAAAATTATTGGTGATAAGTTGCAAGAAAACTTATCATAGTGAGAAAGGTAATATTTCGAAAAGTGTCCGCCATGTTAGTTGGCGCAGTGAACGTCACCAGGTGGGTGGCCAAGGTAACACGGAGAATTTGCGACCTCTTGTTTCCCTTTTCTCTTTGTTTCACGACACGATTTCAAGTTGCCTATCTCGTTCATCTTAACGCCTCCTCCTTCGTTCGTCCCCCTCGAACGATATATAAATAAAGAAAAACAAGACTACGACTCACACTTTCGTGGATAGCCGTGTAATTTTCAAACTGCTACCAGCATACCAATTTCCGACTCAAGCCCACAAAAAAACTTCGAAGTCGTCGAGACAAGTGAGTTAGGTTGTTGTTTGTTGTTTTTTTTTAATCATCAAACTATTCGTTATGAATTTTGTCAACATTTTTAATACTTTAAAAAAAATAACTTATGAATCAAGATATGAAAAAAAAATGTAACAGTTAAGATTTCTTACTACATTATATAATTTACGAGCATTTATCGTAAAAATTGTAAACCAACTTTTTGTGCGTCAACTCTTAAATGTTTGATATACAGGGTGTTCCAAAATTTTATACTCCTAATTAACGATCAGTTAATTTATAGGCTACTTATAAGCACTGGCGGATTTATAGGGATGGTTTAAGAGGTTCAAACCCCTAACCCCTCTCAAAACATGCTTAGTTCATTGACGCGTTTAATGTTGTTTGAATGTGTCCATGGAAATAAAGTGGCAAAAACGGCTAAATTTTGCATTTTTTGGAATCTAAACACTCAAAACACTCATTTGGAGATTGATTTGCCAAGAAAACAATGTAATTTTTAGACATATTCGTCATAACCTTTTAGGCACCCCCCCCCCCAAATAGTCGATTCTAAATTCGCTTTTAATCAGGAACATCATTTCTACTGTATAATAGGCGTGTGTGATAATACTTAGAAACATATAATAAATAGAGCCTACGCTGATTTAATTTTCTAATTCGCATTAATAACATATAACTGGTACATTATAAGCATATGTTTGACAATAGTTTAATTTAGGTCTACATTTCTTGATTTCGATAATCTATCAACTGCCCATTTTAATCACTGTACAGTGATTAAATATTTTTTGCACAAGTTACGAACTATTTAGCCATTTGTCAGAAATTATGTGCGACACTTTCGGCGCTTCAAAGAAAGGTTAAGCAATAATGATAATTAGCATTTTCTCATTAAACACGAATGCAGTGCTAGCCAATCAATGTTTGGAAGGCAGGGACAACTATATACTAAAAAAAATAAATTCAAAGTGGGTTCTAAATGGCAACTAATAGCAGACAATGGAGGTATGGCGATGACAAGTGAAATTATCTGCGAATCATTGTTCTCGCGGGTCGGAAATGAAACTTGGATTATCGCCGATTTGCATCTACACCATCAACTAGCTTGGCTACTAACCCAAATAACGGGTTTAAAATAAAACGAAAAATGGCAAAAGAGTTGCATTGTCTAGCACTCGAGCCAAAACCGACTTAAGCACACACAACGCGACAGATAAGACTGACAACGGGATCAGGCAAAAGGTTGCGATTCGGTTGCATCGTACATAATGGAAGATAAACCAGCATTCGCCCTTGAAAAGTAGAATTATAATTCACAATCAACGCGTCGTCGTCATCATGTCCTCCCCTCCCCACTATTCACAGCTCTTTCCTCCAAAAATCGATTACTCGAATCTTTTGTTTTCCACTCGTTTGCTCACTAACAACCCCTTAACATCGAGCCTATTGTCAGCTGGTTGGTCGGTAAACAACTATTACATATCATAAAACAATAAGTGGCTTTAGAAATGAATTAAATTGAACTAATCTCTCACTCTTTTACAAATCGCACGAAAAGCTTTTAGTCTAAATTTTACGTAATTAGTGTTTACAACAGGTAATGTACAATAAACTTGGGTGAATTTAAAGAGTAACATTCGACTAACAGCCCATAATATATATTGAAATCGCTGTTTTGTTTCTTTTATTATATGCTTTATATTAAGCTGAGTGAGCGAGCGAGTTTGTTGGGCGTGAGTTTGTGAGTGAGTTGTAAAGTCGTGTGTGAGTCGAGATGTAATTCACAACTCGACATCAAGAAACGCATCAAAAAACCAAAAGAATCTTGTAAAGTGTAGATTGTGCGTTTCATTTTTTCGAATTGTCGAATAATTATCATGACCCCACAGAATTCGACGGAGAACGTATGACCTTCCCCCTGAACCGGTGGCTTTACCGCAATACATACTTCTAATTTCTAATACGTTTCCACGTTGTCGTTTCAACAAAATTTGAAAAGATTTCAAACTGTATTTAAAACTTATAAAGTGCAATGCTTAAAAAGCATTTTTAATTTACTTGTTATAAATGCGCGTTTTTAATGTACTTGTTATAAATGCTCGTTTATGTGCAATGACCTATGTTGACCCGCGTTGTGTAAAAATGAGTCAGTTTGTAGGTTTACGTGCTATGAAACGCACATTATGTTACGCAACTAAACAATGACTACGTGCAGGAACGATATTGTTACTAGGTTTATATTTCAACAATGTCAAGTAACGTGCTGCTAATTTGGTTTATTGTGTGATTAATACAATTTTCAATTACAACAATGCTCACGTGCATAAAATGATACGACGATGACGAATGTAAAGTGGAACTTTGAAAACCACAAACATAATAAGTGTAAACTAAAGAGGAATGTCACCCAAGTTGAAATTTAAATGAACTTTTCCTCCATAAAGTAAATACCGTACAAGTTTTGAAGTTCAAGTTTTCTACTTCACATGTACAGATTCCACGTTTTGGTTGGAATCGTTATACATCAATAACACACAAATTCAGATGCTTGAAAATTCTAACTCGCAAACAGTTGATTTGGTATCAAAGGCTTAGGGAAATTCCACGTTTTCTTAATAACACTAACCACCCTTTGTTTTCATTTAAACAATATTTTAATAATAGTACATATAGTCGTACAACGAACAGTTTCCAATTCAATATCACCCAAAATGTTAACTATAATCTAAACAGATACTCATACAACACGTTTCAACTTTGGAATAACTTACCTATTAGAATCAGAAAATTATCATTATTACATAGCAATTTTTTTCCCATTTATACTGTATAACCATTGTGGTTGTAATTTTTATAACTGTTTTTTTTAATCGGTTGTACATCTATTTGTTGTAATCCCTTTGGATTGTTTAATTTTAAAATTAAAATAAAAATAAAAACAGTATGCATTAATTCTAATGTTCTAAAGGTTAAGCTAGAAGTATAACCTCCCTGAAAACATGTGTCTTAATAACTTAAATATCGTAAACATTTTACTGATGTTGAATTTTCTTCCCTTTTTTCAAAAATATTCTCATAAGCAAATAAAAATTAAAATAGACGTTTAGTATCTTTTTAAACACATGTCAGTCACTGGTATTGGTAGCCATAACACACACTAGCATACCCCTAGGACCAAATTTCAGCTTCTCGACAATTATCACCATTCTTCGCGAAGAGAGCCAAGTGTAACAACCTATTCGAAAAATCAGTCTAGTGTGTATAATCGTCACCAGTCATATATCCATTGCAATATAAAGGAGAAGAAATAGGCAGTTCCCTAGGACGTATGTACCGCATAACGGAACCAGCCAGTGAATCTGTTTCCCGCAACACAAAGTTTCTCTCCCCACCATTCCTTCTTTATAGCGATACATAGTGGTAGTTACTTTCCAACTCCAGTACACACACTCCATCATCGTGTTGGTCCACTTCACTGCTCCGATCGGACTATCCCCATCAAAGACCACAATGGCAGTCTTGATATAGTATGAAAGTGCTAAGAGTAGTATGTTCATAAATCAACACCCAAACAAGAGCTCGCCGTCTGCACCGGAGACCTCTGGTTTTACGCATGCGTGCTCCAGTTTGTTTCGGATTCGCGAATCTATTGACGCACCCGGGGTTTCTATTCATCTCTCGGGGACTGCGAGTAGGCCACCACTCGAAACAGATGCCATTTTGGAGTGGTGGGTGGGGTAGCAAAGTGGGGGTGAGGGAAACGATGGGGAGAAGGAAAAAATGGGGGGCGGAACCGATACACTCCACCTAACCTCCATCCACTCCATAAACGACCACAATAAGAAACGAAGGGGTGACATGTTGCAACTTCATCGTCGTTATACCCATTTTCGGTCATTTCACCCATCCTCTTGGTATTTTCACCCCACTTTTTTTCTTTCTATTACACTGCTGCACGCTGTGTTTTGGGAGGAGTGAACCTCCACCAGAAACGTGTCCAGCCCCGAAATTAGATTTATGTAGCGTTATGTTGAAACTTGCAACCAAAGGAGAGAAACCCGTTTCACCACTAATCGTAAAAATCTCGGTGTTTAAAGACGATTACTTATTCCAATATGACGACTCGAGAACATCATAGCACCGTTTTCTTCCAGATACGGAATCACACTTAAGTGCTTTACAAACCAAAAACTGCGTAATCTAATGGTCTACTTAAGGGTCACCACCGTCTTATTATCATAGTCCCGACTTTGGGTTTAATCGCTCATTGTGCAAATGCTTAATCTATTTTTAATAATAATAATTTATGACTAGTGATAAAAATCAAGTTGTGTGTGTGTGTGTGTGTGTGTATTTTTTTTTGCCATTTGTGATGGTGATGCTCGATGAAACGTTGAATCCGTAAACACCGGTGATAATCACAGTTTTATGATTTGCAGACGTGTTAAAAGTTCATCAGAATAGTTCACTTCATAGAATTCAGTTTTCGTCTCGCGGTTCCTCACAAGTTGTATTTCACCGACTACACATTGCAGCTGTCTATACACTGCGTCATGATAAGTAAAGCATTGTAAATAACATACAATAGTTTTAACATGTTAAACTAAAATAAAAACAACTATATTGTAAATTATGTAGATGAACCATTTCTATTTTCTAAATAACATCGTGTCATCAAAATGTAATATTCTTCGTATAAACGTATATGTATAAAGGTACATTGAAACTACTTATATAGTGAATTCCGTTTAAAACGTTTTTAATGGATTATTAATTATCAGCTTTTAAAGTGACAATCCTGACAAGCTTTAAATTATCCTGATATAATCTCTGTTATATAAAAAAATAATGAGTTAAATAATTTACTTTGTTTAAATTAAAAATTCTACTATATAGTGTATATCAAAATAGTTTCAACTGAAATCGATCATAATAACTTTCACTATAGACAGCGTTTTTCTCGTTTATGTAACTTATAGGACAACGTCATACACGTTGTGATAGAAAATGGCATTCATTATCTTGTGCACCATCACGCAAAAGCGCATATACCGAAATTTTCTTGCATATATTGAGGATCGGGACAATTTCTCTTAATTATTCTGTTATTTCATAATGGGATTCATATACAGAATTTGCATAAATCGAGAAATCACCATTCTCGTAAACGAAATATAAATTCCTCCATTAATAATATTATACCAAAATTAAAACAAAACTTTAACAAACCAAAAGATCATTTTTATTTAATTCAACTATCAAACAAAGCACTGTATTGGAAACAATTTAATACTGTACATGGATCCCGATTTCCGACACTTTGCAACAAGTATCAAATGCTCATATAATTTGTTTCAAAGTAGTCTACTATACCACCAATACTTTCAAACCCATCCACTGAAATAAATAGTATACAATTTCACTCCCACCCACCTTAAAACTCCTCTTCTAAATTCTTTCGCCACATTAACACAACACCACTTTCTTATTCCTCGTTATTATGAACTTATTCCTCTTCTCTTTTTATTTCACCCCCTCCCTCCCCACGAGTCCATCACTACACCCTCTCTTCAAATACCGAAATACTAAATCGAAAAATACCTTTGTCAAACTAGGGAAGCGATTTTTCGTTTCTCCAAGTCTGCGCTCTTTCTTTACCCCCTCCTCCTCATATACATATCCCACAATTCTATGCTCATCATCACTTTATTTTTCCACAAGCCTAGAGGAAACGCTTCAATGACTTCATCCATCTACCTTTTTTTTCTTCCACCTCCACCGACCATCAACATCATCATCATCATCTTATTCTGTTTCTCCATTTCTCACTTACCATTCGTAAACGAGGAAATGGGACAAAAGAAAAGAGAAAAGGCCATGATGATGATGATGATGATGATGGTTGATGATGTGACTGCTTAACACTTTGTCGTCGAAAAGAGTGGTCGTTGCCCAGAAACGGTCGCCGTCGGGATACGGTTTCGCTGGGATTTGCATAACAAGGTATTCGCAGCCCAGAGATAGAGCATGCGCAAATACGATATCCGGTCGTCGATCGATGCGCGTGGCGCCTTATCAGAGGTGACACACGCCATTGCGAATGCCGTTGCGACAAACCTTCCGACGACGAGCAAAAATGAAGAGAAAGATACGCGAAAGGAATAAAAGCACCCTCATGCATACCCCAGCTATCTTTGTGCCAACCCCTTCTCTTTTTTTTTTATTAATGCTCCAGAGAGTAAAGAATACCCTAGCATTTAAATGCGTCTTCTTCTTATTCAGCGTCATGCAACTTACAGTGTTTCCGTTTTTGTCACCTCGGAAAAAAATTCATGTGAAAAGATTTGAAAATTTTCAAAGAACTATCTTTTTACCAAAAAAAAAAAATGTTTCAAGACATAAAAATAAATACATAAAATTAGGCATGTAACAAATTTTTCTACTAAGTTGACAGTCGCAAACTTAGTCGTTTTCGTCATAAAACATTGTCAAAAAATATAAAATTAAATTAAATTAAACACAAAAATATGAAATAAAATAAAATATGAAATTTTAAAAATTGCTTTCTGTGTGAATTTTAGACACTGCAGTAAACTTTTTTTGCTTATACACATTATAATCAACAGTTCATTTTACACGATTTCTCCATTCCTATTAATCACATTATAGTGCGGCATTACATTACAATAGTTATTACCCAATTGCGCAAGAAAGAATATTATGCATATCGGTTGTATTTGCTTGTAAGACGGAGCAAAGAATAATGGACATGCATGCAAGCATGCTTACATACTACATGCATGCATTATTCGTTGCTGCCTCCTACAGGCTAAAAGGGTCGATAGAGTTCGATCACTGCGGTTTCGATGGATTCGTCTTAGTCTCACGTATGCTGTCAATTAAAAACCAGTATGGCGAAAGCTATATGCCATAGTTTATACGCAGTAGTTTTTTGTTTTTTTATAAATAAGCAATCTTGTTCAAATAATGCACTGTAATTACATTATGTAAACTAGTACTGTAATTATTTAATCTTATTGTAAAGGGTGACGCAAAATAACCATTTTTTTTTCTTTATAACTTTAGAACGAAATGTAATAAATTGAGTACTGATACTGTATCTAAAAAGTGAAAAAAAATATGAATTGTTGGAAATGTTTTACATTATACGTGAAAAGTAATATCAGCTGAATGACTACCCCCGGTTTTTTTCGAAAAAATGTATACCAAGTATACTTTTCACGGATTCTTTCATTTAATTTTCTAAAATTTCAGAAGATAATGCAGCTAAATCATGCTGAATGGCCTCTGTGGTTTGACACTGACAGGTTATTGACATACACTGGATACACTTTATCCTTGCAGCAGCCCAAAGAATAAAGCCTGGGACAGAAAAAATATCCAAGCATCATACTTCTGTTCACCCTTTAGATAAGTCATTTATTTTATTTCGCTCTAAAGTTAGAGAAAACAAACGGTTAAGGTTATTTTGCGCCACTCTATAATGTACATTTGAAATGTTTATGAGATATTTTTCTTTGTATATATTTCAAGAATGCTTGCTTAGTCAACATTTATCATTGTATCCTGTACTACTAACTACGTTTCCATAAATTAAAGCATTTCATTAAAAGCATTATAAAACAACGCCAGACCAGTTAAAAGTACACAATGTTCAATACTGTGCGCCTAACGATTACTTTAATTATCAAAATAAATGAATTTTCAACTATGTTTCCACAACGAAAAATTTGACACACAATTATTCTATTTCAATCAACCAGTGTACAAGTAGCTTGCTTGTAGAACTCGATGTCCCTACATGAAAAATCGAACGTTGAAAAGTGGTTATTTTTTTTTATATAGCCCCAGCAAACAAAGTGGTTCACCACAACTCCCAGTAGACCACTCCCCCCAAATACCCCTAACTCGTGATCGAGAGCAGTTCTGATTTAATTCAGCAGCAAGGAGAGGGGAGGTGGAGAAAATAATACAAGGACCCGAGGATAGTGGGAGTAATGGATCCCAACCAATCGAATTTCAATGTTGGGTTGTCATTTGATCCGGGTAACGCGATTCCACAAGGAACACTAACGCCTCGATCAACCATGTCTTTTGTTAGCACCACAAGTACACGACAAAATCTGCTTTACTTATTAATAATATGAAATAGACCGTAACCTTTCGTGTAAAGTTATTATCGGATCAAAGTGTAACATTATTACCAGATTAATACGTATATTGTAATTTTATAGGCTTTTAATATTAATTAATCGACTTAAATTGTGTTTTTCAACTTACATTATAAGTTGGAAACACTTACCATAAAAAATTACTTTTATTTTAAATTATAATCAACATTTTATATGGTTTTTAATCATATAAAGAAAAAGACTATTGTCAACAAAGTTAACATTATAGCATTAAACAACCGAAACAACCCTTTGGTCACTTATTTTCAAGTGCTCTTAAGCAAAATTTTCGTTTCAATTCGTAGGAATTACGTTCATACTGTATACTTTTAGATATATATTTTATTTAAAATGATTTTTAACTCATTACCCGCTTGTAAGATGGCATATAGATTAAAACACTAAAAACTCTGTTTTCATATCTCGGAAAAAAAAATATTAACTGCGACACTTTTGAAGAAGTAGACTTTCTTCATTGTCGTAACACCATCATCAAAATAGCTTAAAACTTCTCAACATTCTATTTTTTTCTGCCCCTTTACTACAAGTTTCTTTTTTTTTCCGGCAAAATGTCACGATGAATAAAATGGCAAAGTCGGAGAAGAGGCGAGGCAATTCAAGCGTTCCCAACGACTTGTTTTCTTCGTGCAGCAGCAACCGACCTCCAAAACTCGGTTTCCCATTGGTTCAAAGTCTCTCGACGGCCTCTTATTTTTTGTGTATCCCCTACCCTCTCTCTTTCCAACACACACATCACACATCATACCCCTCCTTTTTCCTCTCGCAAAACGGATTTTCGCTACACAACAATAGTAATATATAGTCGTCTGAGGGAGGAGGGGAGAAGGGGTTTGAAATTGTAACAGCTTCTTCTTCCACAAACTCGACGTTGCGTGGGTGGAGGAGAAGCGTTGGGTGTGATGATGGATACCGATTTCCGTCGCGCGCTTTCATCCAATTCGGATATGGAAATAAAATGATAAATTCCTATCACCGTTGGAGCATTGGGCGGAAATCAAGCGCCGCGTTCGTCCGGAAGTTGGTAGGCCGTTTCTTCCGGCCCCGAGCGCCTAATGCTCCCTCTGGCGACGAAAAAAGGAAGTGGCGGAGGAAAACGATTGGAGAAGAGTGTCAGAGAGAGAGAGAGAGAGAGAGAGGGAAAAAGAACGAGGAAAAAAATAAAATGGGGGTTGAGAGTTTCTCTCGCTCGCCAGAGGGCGTTGGTATAGAGAAACGACTTTTCCGTAAAAAAAAAATGAAATAAAATAAAATAAAATGAAGAAAAAATATGAAAAAGTATCAGCAGCGCCACGTCGTGTAGCGATAGTAAGGTAGTAGGCGGTCTTAGTTGGTTTTTCTCTCTCCCCCATCGTTGCTTTTCTCTAAACACCCCCCCCCCTTTTCGCCATACTTTCTACTCGCTTAGAGAATCGACCAATGGTGGATGAAGTGAGGACCTTTCATCGACGAATCACCGACAAGAGGGTGGTGGAATATCCGGCCTCAACAACTATATATATCTAACTATGTATATATCATAAAAAAAAAGAAAAAACGAAATCCTCTCTCTTTCTCTGTCTTCTGAAACGCAACGGGAGGAGGTCGTTTGCAGAAGTGGCAAACAAGCACCCCTGGAAAAGCGCCAAAACCCCGCCATGAGAAAGCAAATAAGCCAATTTTCGTTCGTCTTGCCAAAACTTCATTACAGCAACCACATACAGTACACACGCAAAAAAATCAGAAATATAGTAGAAAAGTTTTTTTGTGAGCGAGCTCCAACACGATAGAGATGGTAATATGGTATACCGAGTTGTGTCCTCGACGTAACATTTTGCTCCGAAGCAGAGTAACAAATACGAGACACTTGCGCTCATTATGTCCTTTGCTACACAGAATAAGCTACAAAATTACTCAAATATCGTCGATTAAAATTTAAACCAAAATATATTTCCACATATACGTGGAAACGTTTACGGATTTTCATCAACACCTACAAATCCTTGCAAAATCTAAAAACTGATGCTGAGTTATTTAATTATCGTGATTTACGTAATTGGATATTTATAATAACTGGCAATAGTGGCTGTAGCGTTCACCGCAATAGCCAATGGTCGATCAGCATCACATGATACTCAACCGGAAATATTTTTCCGTCATCATTGACGGGTGTACAATAATCTTCAAATTTCATAGAAAACTTTATCATCATTTTTACATTAACAATGTTTGTTGAGCTGAACGTGATCTTTGTTTAAAGAGACATTTGCATCGTTGCTAGTGCAGTATCTTTGGTCGCTACAATGCAAGTTTACACGTGATCGATTCTTACAATAAACACTTGCACATGATAGTTTCTTATTATGAACACTTGCACGTAATCATTCCTTACAACGGTTGCTTGTACGTGTCCGATGAACTCTTGCACGTGAGCACTGCGTAGCGTTAAACCGATTACATGCAACACGAAGTTATAAATTTAGTGACAGATCAAGTATTGCATTATGCCATCGTGTTGTCTTTCACATAATTCATTTGTCACTATCTATACTAAAAATAGGCGTTGTCATCATTGTTTAACATTATCCGTTAACACTATTAGATGTTAATGAAATTTGGCATACCCTAATAAATGAAATGGGAAAAAAAATCACACAAAAAACGAATTAAATCCGTGGTCTAATCATATATAAGCAAATATCATGTACAGTAAAGATGTTTGGAACACTCAGAGTTTAAATTTTAAAAAAATAATAAAAAGGAAAAAGCGAACGTTGGTGGAGACATCGTTATAAAGAAAGAGTGAGTGAGACGAAAGATATGTTTTCTCGAAAATTTCTCGCACCCTGTAGTTTGTTCCAGTGTGATAGCACGCTGACACAGCGCAGTTAACGATCCACCACCAACTCGGGACTCGGCAGACCATCAACTCGAATCCCCCTCACTCAACGATGGGTAGTTTTGATGTTGAAAAGCGTCTCTTTTTCCCACAGAAAATAATTAGACCGCGGAACGAAGCATAAAAGCGACGACGATCGCCATCTCCGCTTCGCCATAAAACACAACCATGTTCCATTCAACCTCTTTTTTTCTGATGCCAGAATTTTATTATTTTTAAAAAAAAAACAAACAAAAAAAAACTAGTTATTTCCTTATATACTCTTCTAAGAGCTGTCGTAAAAAAATATATATATACTATTTAAAGAATAGAAAATTGAATAAAATTAGTTGATATAAGCGCACAAAATTATAATAATAAAAATATTAAGTTGATAAGAAACTGGTTCAATATTAATTCAATAAATTCTAAAATATTATTTTCATTATAATTGAATGAAGGGCCTAGTGTAAAACGGTGTTGAGTAACATTTTTGTCGAAAATGACCTGAAAGCATTTTCTAAAGTGTCAAGTGAAATTTCACGTTCCTAATGCGTAATTTTAAGCAAAACAACCATATGCGCAAAGATACTAGTGCAAAAAGTGTGAAGTGGTCTATAGGCAGCAAGACAAGTTCAGATCTTTGAACGCGTTTTCCTCAAAATTGCAAAAAAATATTAACATCCATTTACACCAGGCCTTTCAATTGATCGAACTTACTAGACCAATGCGCTACAAATCAACTTGATAAAACTTTAATTTCATTATAAAGTGTTATTTCTGATTTTATTAGATTTTTACAACGAGCAAGTATTTAGATTTTAACGTGTTGCCTTTAGGTTTGCTCATATCGCAACGTGAGAATTAACAAGTTCTAAATGACAAATTTAAAATACATATACAGTATATATATATTTTTTTTATGTGGGAATGTTCCAGCTACACTTCTCTACACAGGCATTTCAATTTGGCTCGTATTACTTTTCTTAGAATAAGCAAAATGTTAAAAAATTCTATCCTAAAAACGTCCTTTATCAGCAGCATGTTTGAACTTCATTTCCCAACAAAAGCTTTATTGTCACATAGAACCTTATAATTCTAACGTCGCGACATAGCACACAGGATTTCAATTCAGAAAATCATAAAGGATGATATGTAAAGTGACGGCAATAGTGACGAAGCAGGAAAAACGAGAGAACCCCGAGAAAGCTTGCGCTCATGGTGTCAGAACCCGAACTGAATCCACATAGAAGAAGTGGAACCCTGGATCTCTCGCGTCAGAGGTAAATGCCTTAACCACCAAGAGCCCTATACTTTTTATAGTAGCAGTAGTACCTACCATAGACTAAAGAGTTTCTTTAGTCTATGGTAGTACTAGTATTTCAGTCCTTTTCAATTGACAACTTAATGCTTAGTAATGCTTCCTTGGAGAATAAAAATCTACTATACGTGAATTTTGACTTTTCCAATCCATTTTAAAATATTGTAACTGATCTTAAATCTAGAAGAAGTAGGCTAACATCGTACAAATCAATAAAAATGAATAAAACACAATTAAACCAACTAAAAAGTAACATCCCGGTATAGCACGTAAATTCGTGAATTTCGAAACACGTCGTAAACGAGGGTTACGCCTACTTGTTATCGTTAAACTATAGAGAACAACTGGATGACAACTGAAATATGTAATAGTTTGGTGGTTTTGATGTCTTCAGTATTACTTTTTGCAACCGATGAAGATAATAGTACCGGTAGTACTTGAAATGAATATCTACTATGAGCAGTGACAGATTTACGGGGGAGGGAGTTAGGGGGTTTACACACCCACCCCACCCCGAACATGTTTATTTTATAGAAAAAAAAGTTTTCGTGAAGAAAAATAAGCAAAAACGTCTAAATTGTGCATATTTTAAAGTTTAAACACTCAAACATTCATTTAGAGTTTGATTTGCCAAGAAAAAGATGTAATGCTTAGACATATTTGTCATGAAATTTCAGGTGAACCCCCTCCCCCAGAAATTGGTTCTAAATCCGCCACTGACTATGAATGATCATCGAAAAATCGATCTCCAATTCTAGAGGTTTTATTCTCCTTTGGCGAAACTAACTGCTATGCAGAACACTACACTAACTCTTGATTTACGAATGAATTCCGTTCCAAGACGTTGTTCGTTAAACGTTTCGTCTATGTGCATCTTGCATTTCTGAGTTTTTACTATATACATGTATTAGCAACCATTTTAAAGCTACGTACTAAACATAGATTGGTCTATTTATAGACTACAATACGTTTATTATAATGTATGTACGCATTATGGTTTGTCGTATTATACGACGTACTCTACAGCTAT
The DNA here is from genome assembly GCA_034695005.1 of Cryptops parisi. Classification (NCBI taxonomy): domain Eukaryota; kingdom Metazoa; phylum Arthropoda; class Chilopoda; order Scolopendromorpha; family Cryptopidae; genus Cryptops; species Cryptops parisi. Next base: position 18,985 of record JAQIWH010000966.1, on the reverse strand, counting down.
ACGACTCGTATAGAATAATTAACAAAAAATAAAATAAGAAAATAATAAGTACCGGTACATTGAAAATGCCTTATAAGAATATGCTTTTTATATAGTTTTGCTTTATGCAAATTTAGATTTATGCGAATTTACATTAATGCGATCTTTGAGTTATGTGATATTCGATTTATGCGAGTTTTGAGTAATTTTATTTTGATTTTGGCAATTTTCGATTCGATTGGCGCGATTTTTGTTACATGCACTCATGCGGTTTTAGATTTATACGGTTATCATTTTTATGCAATTTTTTTTATCTATTGGACTATACAGTATACTATCATAAACGTCTGTAGATGACAGTATACGTTCAATTCTCAGCTCACTCACTCACAAGTGAAGTTAATATAAAGAGTATAAAAACAAAATAGTTTGAATCTCGTTATAGCGAATGTTCGCAAATACCGTACTGTAGAACGTTCGCAAACTATTATTAAAAGTAACCGCATACTCTTCTCACGGTATACAGTATAACATATTCTTATGTTAAATCTTCATGTTCAAGAATATCCTTTTAACTCTACAAAAAAAAAAACTCAATTTTCAACGAAACTTTTGAAAAAAATAAATACTGTATAAACTTCGCTAAACCTAGTCGAACATACACGCGAGCACGAACTCATCCTTTTAACCCTTTCAACACTTTAAAATGCACCCTTTACAACAATTTAAAAAAATAATAAAGAAATAAATAAATAAATAAACTCAACCAACTTTGTGTTGTGCTCTCGCCACCCAAAAATTTCCCACACAACTCGACATGGAAACATTCGACCTCACCACCACCTTCTCATCACCATTTGTTCCACGCTCACGGAAACGTCAGAATTAAAAACACCACGAATTGCCACCTTTCCCGAACAAGGTGGTCCAGTACATCAACAACTCATTCGTAACCCTGTAATCGCCTTGTTTCATTTCCCTACCCTTCCCATCATTTCTCTCCCCCCCTCCCTTCTTTTTTTTCGCACCTCATTGTCTATTCTCACTGTCGTGCCACGAGGGGGCACCACTGTTGTGTCATGGGAGTTGGATCCCCACACCACGTGAAAATTAATTAGGCTCGCCAAATCAATCGAGTGGGCGTGCAAAACGAAACGAGGGAGAAGAAACGTCGGTCAAACTAGGTGAAATAATTAGCGTGGTATGGTTGAATATTAAGTTCGGTTTTTATTTTTTTTTGATATTATTAATCTTCTTCCCCATTCAACTGCGATTTTTTTTTTGTCTGTCATTTAATTTGTGTGGTACGAAATAAATTTTAAAAACACGTTTCGTTCGCCCTTCATTAAAGTACGACGATGACGAAAAATGGAATCTGTCCCTGAAGAGCGTGTGCAAATCCTAAAAGTAGTCATTAGGATGAAGGATGTTATGAGAACTGCTCAGGTTTTCTGCAATAGATTGCAAATCTTGTTGTATTTTTTTTTAATACATGAATTTTTTTAATCTAATCTTTTTTTTTTTCATCCCTAGCAATCGTTACTATTAATTTTCGGCTTCCAACGCAACTTTAATTGACGTTCAGATTTTTCATTAATGTGTATAAGCGCCCTCTCACCTTCCATCACCTACCATCCGAACAAAACCTGTAATTGTCCGCGTCCCTACATTTCCTACACGATATGCAAACCAAACGACTGTGAATACCTTAAATATTAATATGTGAGAATTACATAAATGCAATACATTAAAACACAAAATAAAAATGAATTATATTAAATAAAAACAAAGTACCGGTAATAGAAAAAAAACTTCAGTTTTAATAAAACATTTTAACCTGGCGGCGTGGTGCTGTGGTTTTGTTTGCAAACCAAATTTTAAAAGTACTAGTAGTTGTGAAACAAACGTGGACTTTTGTTGATTTGTGTTAAGTGTTTCTTCGGGTGGATTCACAACAATGAGTGGTTATTCAAATAAACTGTATGTAGTGAATTCTATGTAATATATACGTAAGCATGTTTATTTATAAAATTGCTACAATTTTGGCTGAACAAAATATGCGGTTGTTATCGTCAGCAACACTTTACGAGAAAAACTCCACTTTCATGCGTCAATTTCTCGGAATGAACACAACAACTTGGAATTTAATAGAATAAAATGTTCGCGAACTACGTTTACGTGTCAAATTTCGGCCTTCCGGATTATTTAGACTAACCTTTTTGTGCATTTAAAAAATGGAACAATTTCCCCTTGTACATACGATTATACGAAAACTTGGTTTTCATTCGAACCCTCAAAATAAAAACACGTTTTATCTAGTTGATCGCCACCTATTTAAACATACAAATCTTAACTACTTTATTAGTTTTTAACTACTTTTTGACTTGTGCTTTACTACCATTTTGTTGTATGTTTTTGATCCATTTGGACGGGTCGATTTTCAAAATATACAAATCAAAATATGAAAATAATGGGAAGTGAGTCAAAATAGATCGAAAAGATGTTCAATCAATTAAACAAACAAACACAGACAACACTTTAATAAAAGGTTGTAAAAATAAATTTAAGAATGAATTTTTATATGACTAAAGATTACTTAAAGAACAACAAAAACTTAATAAACTAAAATATCAAACAACCAATGAACTTCATGCGTTATTGAAGTTTTTTCAAAGTTTTACTCCGTTGCGTAAAGAAAATATCACATTAAAATAACAGTTCATACGATATGAACTTTATTAGTTTCATGATATATGACCATTCACGTGTAGAAAATCCGTAATTTCACAAAAAACCCAAAAAAATAAATAATACACTAACACAAAAAGATAAGAAATAACCCATTTCGTACATTAAAGGCAATAAACAATCAATAAATTCAGTTTAAATAGGTATCATCATATAAAATGATCTACTATCCGTAGGTTTGCCTTTAACGGCCAGCTTTATTTATTCGTTTGGCAAAGAAAGTGATAATTAAAAATAACTTATCATTAATTATAAAAAACGCTAACTCAAATACATTCTAAACACATTCACGTAACGCTTTAAATTAATCTCAGAACAAGAAAAATTGTTCTTTTAAAACAACTGGTCTCGTCTGTTTTCAACAACTCGGTTTAAAACACTCATCACCATCTCTCAAACAATTCTATCATCTTTAGAACAGACGTCATCATGTTTTTTAATATGAAAAAAAAAATGAGTACAGTAGAAAAAAAAAGTCACCAAGATTGAATTCGTTGGTGGAGTAAATTGAAGATAAGATAAGAAAGAGAGCGTTGTTGGAAAGTAAGGTTTGTTATCGAATTCAGTGGAAAAACTTGCTGGCTGCTCTATACCCCCAAAGACGATGAAAAATGCTTAAGGTTGGGAGGAAAGCAAGGGGGGGTAGGAAAATAGGGGGGAATCGGGTGGTAAGAGGGAGTAGAAGAAGTAAGGATTAATTACCACCGAGAAGAACCCACCATCGGTGGAATCGCACAAAGTGGAACGAAAATCTCATCAGTCGCGACCAATAGCGAGGGATGATTTTAATTTCCTCCCACGTCACCAGCCGAGTTCCACTTCCGACTGAACAGACTGAAGGAAATCATCACAACACTTCCATTCAATTCTCACTCTGTTTTCCAGATGCGAAGAAGCTTCGAACATCATCGTTTCACTTCACTTTGGCAACAGACTATACGAACACAGTGTACGGACACCCTGTATAGAATGGTACCAATTGCCAATGTCACTCTCGAAATGGAAAATTAATACCAACACCCCCAGCATTCTGACGTTATTGTAACTTTGGCAGCAAAGAGCAACCGAGTTTGACAACCTCTCGTCTCGATGATGATGATGCTTATATACAGGGTGTCAAAATATAAAGCGGATAAAGAATGCTAGTCAATTTTTTTTTCCATCTGGATTGGAGATAGCTATTTTACCCAAGTGTTGCAGCGCTTAATCTTATTGATAACGCCAGCTATATAAATACAATTCTTTTCACGTCTGTCTGTTTGTGCACGTGTGACGCAATATAGGATTTTGATGCAACTTGGCATTGAAGTTGAGGTGTATCCAGGAAAGGTTATAGGTAAGGCAACCCAAAGCAGAATTTGCAGAAAAACCAGAATAGGTCTACACATACCGGGTTGCTTTAAATTTGTAATAAGCAGAAAAGGCAGAATTTTTTTTATTTTATAAGCAAAAACTTTGAAAGCAGAATTTGGGTTGCCTTAGTTATAAGCTAGTCTCTATGGGGAGGGATTAGAATCTTGATTGAGATACTATCCAATCCGTTTTATGAACATTTTCCTCCCAAATTCGTGAGTTTTGTTGTAAGTTTACACTGGCGTTATGTCATATCTCATTATTAAGAAGGCAACTGAGAATGGGGACTAATAGGTTGCAAATATAGAAACTTTACAATTGTCATATTACGAAATTGCAAAACACCATTTTTTTTTCAACTAATCTATAACAAAGTTTCAAATAACACAGTATTGCATGACCGATCGATCTTTACAGTTTAAATGCATTTATTACACAATTGTTAAATGTCATATCTTTTTAGTGAGATTTCTTGTTCATACTCTTACTGGATCTAATACCATTGTATATTCCGTAATGGTCAAAAATGAATTAATTCAATTTTCCATATACGAGAGCAGTTTACGAAATTAAATCTAAAAAACACCATCTATTTAAAATTAGAAATACGGTACTGTAATTTCATTTTAAGGCATTAAAGTTATTACTTCAAATTATGACGTTACCATTATTTTGCCATATACAGGAGTAGAGTCTCTCTAATCCGACATATATCGACCAGCGGGTGTTGAATTACTGCAGATTGTCGGATTACTGGATTTTGGGAACAAATCATTGTTTATTAATACACCAACTTAGCAAGATTAACCACACATTACAGGTACAGGGCACTGTACAAAGTATCAAAATAAGAAGAAAAACCTATGTACAGCAGTCACTTAAGTCCATCTTCAATATCATTGCATTGCACACGAAATTCGTCAAATTGTTTTTCATTCAAAGACCGTTTCATGTACCGACCTGCTACCTACAAAGTGTCGGATTACTGGACGTGCTGGAATAGCGAGGTGTCGGACTAGTGAGACTTTAGTGTATTTTCTAAATAAATAAAAAATAACAATGCGTACCGGTACACGATTTCGATGTTTGTTCAAAAATCAATTTTTTTTACATCATCTCGAAAAATCATTCATATCTATTGATATAATACGATTTCATTATCTCAAATCGATGTATCCTCGATAACCCACCATTTCAACCACACGAAAACCACATTAGAACTATCTTTTCTTCTTCAAGTGCAGTTCTACACTCGAGCCACTTAACCACTCCATTGTCCAAAAATAGTGTATACTTCTCCTTACTCTAAACGTCATTCTTTGTATGTTTTCCAGCGTGTAACCTGCATGAGAAAGGGGACTGCCTCCGATGCTTTAAGGGTGACCGGTGAATTGGAAATTGGCCATGTGCTTGTCCATCTTGCTGCCCATTCATCATCGACTTGTCAGCACGCCAACAAGAGCTTCCCCACCGAGAGCGAGACGAGAGGCAAACAAGCCTACATCATTCTATCCAACGCCTTTTGGAAAAACCAGCCAACTTTCCCTCGACCAACAATCCACTTAACTTTTCTCTCTGTATTACATTTTACAGGATCCCAAGAATGGTGCTTCTCAACAGCAACAAAGAAATGAAACAAATAAGAAGGAAAAAAATGGGAACAAACCACATCGGTCTGTGAACTATACGGAAGTTCTGTGCATACACCACGTGGTTAGGCATAAAGCACATCTAGAAATGTCCGAAGAACCACGTGTTTTTATATGCTATACAACGAAGTGAATTAACTCGCTCAATTGTATGAAGATGATATTGTTCAGATTACGTTCTTTTATAAATTTCGGCGTATACAGTGATTATTTTTATGTAACTTTCCTAAAACTGTTGTGTGTCTTTGTCGTGTAGTCTGTATATCTACAAGAAATTATGACCATGCATTGTTTTTCCATTAACTACAATGGCTTAAAAGTGTCAAACTCTTTTCTTATGTACTCAATAGTACACAATAAGTCTTGTTATAGTTTAATTTAATACAATTAATTTGAGTGGGTGAAAAATTGGATGTTTTATTAAATTCTTTTCAGGATATGGCAGCAGAATGTGACATACATAGCATTAAAATCCTATTTATTGACCTAGGATATTGAGTTATTGACAGTTATCTTACATATTTAGAAAAGTTTCAAAAGCATATTTTGTAAAATTCCTTGTTATAGTAACCATGCTATAGTAGCATACAGAATGATCCAAAGAAAAAAGACCTCGAAACTATTACTTGGTGTTTTTGTAATGGTTACAATAACTTAAATGCGAACATATTGATACCTGTCATATACAGTACGTATATGCAACTAACGCAAATATTAAGTCAGCGTTACAGGTAAGTAACTAGCTAAATTTTATTATTTTTTAGGATAAAGTGTTGTACTTTTTATGAATTTATTTGTTATTTGGTTGTATTTTTTATACTCTTTATATTAGCTTCACTTGTGAGTGAGTATGTGAGTGAATGAGTGAGTTGTGAGTTTCTACATATAAACACAAAACGACTCGATAGATTTTGATGGGTAAAATGTCTATGAATTCGTCTTAGTCTACTAACTAACACTGGCTAATAGCGTCAATAAAAAACCAATATGACGGACGCTATATCATGCCATATATGCATTACTCTTTAGACCCTCCTACAGGCTAAATGACTCGATAAAGTTTGATGAATTAAGTGTTCACGTATCCGTCTTATTCTCATAAGTGACACTGGCTATATGACATCAATGAAAAATCAATATGACGGACGCTATATGCCAGTATATAAAGAATATGCTTAAAAAGAATTGTTAGTTGGTTACTTTCTTATTGGATTCCGTTTAAATCGATAAACCAATGTATAGCACTAACTACTTATTCACGTTCTGTACCTATATTAAGTATACAACTGTAACTGTGCAACGATACGATTGATACAACGTTAAAAATTATGATGACCATTTTTTAGTGTTTGTTACTCGTGACATAGTTTACGAGTTTGCTACAACGCTTATAATTTGCTAAAAAAAATTAAAATCCTCGGAGAAACATCTGTTTAAACAACAAAGTCGATACCCAGCATCGTGACTTGCAGGTTATAAGAACCAAATATTTCAACAACAATGGGTGCCCTCTATACAAGAAAAGTTCTTCTGCAGAAGAAACTAACCCAGCATTCCATCGGTTTGTGGAAAAGCGACTTTTCGGTCTCTCCAACAACCATAACCTAACAACTTTTCTTGTCATCTGTTATTGGTCGGTTTTGAGAAGACGAAACGAATCGGTTTTGCATCCTCATCGCGGCAATGAAAAAGCCCAAATTGGGCATTGAACTTGCAAGCTTTTACGCCATTAAAAAGACGGAAATCGTTGAAAAGCCGAAAGTGGACTGATGAAACGCCAATCAACACCCTCAACGCCCATCGGGGAAACAACCCACTTTTTTTTCCTTTGCCCTCAATGCTTATATAGTAACGACCATCGTGAACAACGTATACCCCGATGGAAAAGCAATCCTTCAAAACCCAGTTGACAGCTTGTACAAAATCGAGACTTTCGAAACACTATCTGAAGATCTGTTGGGCTTGATGACACATACAACTCCTAAATAACTCCTAAATAAATAAATAAATAAATACAAATAGTACAGAAATATAAGAACGTTCCTAAAATAATTTTCAAATGACGTGAAAAATCATAGGGTTAAGTATGTAAAATAAATGCACATTTTGAGTAAAGATGAAAACTCGAAAACTCGTTGTGTATCCAAATAATCTCTCGTATATAGTGCGTACTTTTTGTAATGCATAGTTTTCTCCATAGCGTGGTAACGAATTATTTTAGACCACTGTAATCAAATATCACTCGAACGACATTAGAAACTTCGTATGATTTAGTTCATAAACATAGCGAATAACAATAACAGTTTTCAAGTAAGGCTTATACTAAAATCAAAATGGCGAAAAGTTAATACGATGTCTACCAAAAATACACAATAGAAACACCTCGAAAGTCCACTTAATGATAAAGCTAACAATTCCTCAAGTCCTAAGTGCCATTGAAACACTGAGACTTTACACTCACAAAAGAGAAAATAAACTTGTCCTAACAAACTAAAAACAACGTGTTTTTGTTTGCTGTCTCTTGCAGCGACATTCTACCGTTACTTCAAAACATATCTAAACTCCATCGAATGAAAGCTTGGGGTAAAATGTCAACAGTCGTTTTCTCCACTTTTGTACAAACAGATAAGAAAAGAAAGGAACATAGAGGAAAGAAAAAAAGCAAAAAATGTACCCCACCACCGAGAGACATCCAATACCGTACTGGGTTACGTGTTCAGATAGAGCCAACTCATCTCGAGGTAAAGTGAGCAACCACCAAAAATGTCCTCCTCCCCAACCCTTGTAGAACTATGACGAGAGTTGTATAGAACGGAAGCGGAGCATGACACGCCCCCTGGCGACGACCGGTTGCACCGCGGGGGCAGGGTTTTTGTGCGCGCCACTTGAGTGGAAGAATCGCATCGCAGAAAGCGATTTGTAAAGGAAAACCGCGCCATTGTCCTCAACGACACTACTCAATGGAGCCCGAGCAAAAGATGAACATCGGTCGCCGACCACGAGAAAACAATCAATTGGGCAGCAAAGGAGTTAAATAAACAATCCTTCCACGCGACCGACGATGACATGTTAAACCAACATGGCGTCGTTCTGAAGATGAAGTTATGACTGACGACGGACGACAGTCCAGTCCCCGTCCAAACCTAACAAAACTTTACCAGCGATGAGACTAAATAAATGAGTTAAGGCAGAAATTTTGCGTAATGCATAATTTGTCTATGCATAATTTAACACTTTATTCGAATAATAACCGCAGGAAAAACCTACATCTGAAATAAAAACCGCGGTTATTATTCGAATAAAACCGGTAGTTGGTGAGCGTATAACATTCACTGGGCGTAGAAAGCCTGAATTACAACTGATTATTTATTACAGAAAATATTCCAAGAAGTTCTATAAAAGAAGAATAATTACGGTAGCTAAAACCAACCAAGATATACAAGGTGGTCGTTATTATCTGACAAAACTTTAAAGAATGGTTGGGAGCACAATAACAAAAAAGGCAATATGAACCTTATGTCCGCAAAGCTTCGTTTGTGAACAGGCAATACGTTTGGCCCATTGGTATGTATAACGTGCAGACTACATAACAGTGGTAGCATTTTGGTGGTAGCCCCTAGCTTGTGCAGTACGGTATACTGTAATTGTTATTGTCATTAACCGGTAATACTTTTCATGATAAATGTTCGAAATGTACTCCATTTGAGTCAATGCAGGTTTGTGAACACGATTCATCTGGGACTGTCGCACCCTTTCAACGATAGGTTGATTTTGGGATTTTAGCAAAAAAGTCAAAGGAGCAAAAGCCAAAAACAGAAAAAAATATAAAAAAAATATAAAAAAAAGACGTCAAAAAATACAAGGCAAGAGTCAAAACAAAAAAGTCAAAAATTCTATTTTTGACTTTTTTTTTTCTTTTCATATTCTTGTTTTTGACTTTTGTTCTTTTTGACTTTTGTTGCCTACAATCGATTTTGACCGGATGTCGTTGATACCAGGATCTGCTGTATTTATACAAATAATAAACCACACGTACGGTCTGTAACTCGCAGACGAAACGTTTGTGGACATGGGATCATATCCGCAAACGCTTCATATGGCTTTTTTAGTTAGTTTTGGTTCTCCTGCCCTGAATACTTAGAATTTCGTCTTTTTTGCTTACAAAACTGCCGAAATTTTGTGTGACATAGCCTAATTCTAATCAATCATAAACGTTCTTCTCTAGATATTTTATAAATTCCATTGGTATTCGATTCTTTCACATAATTCATTGATTTCTGTGGGTGGATTTGAATACGAACATTTTCTGGAATATCATTTCTGGCAAGTTTGATACTGCCTCTAATTCCGCAAAAATGCTTTAACATGATTTTAACATTCATGTGAATGTTCCAGCAGTTCGTAATGTTTCAAATCAAAAGGTTTGCAAGAATAACACAAAATCAAAACCCCAAGAATTTCTGTGAAGAATCAGAAAAACGATTTGAATTTGCACAAAAACACCAATCTTGGACCTTTGACTGAAACTTTGAAATCATTTGGTATGATGAAACTAATGGTAATCGGTTTGGGCCAAATGATTGACTTTGGTGCTAGAATCGAAAAAAAAGTGCTTGTCTGAAAGAACATTCAAGCAACTGTAAAACAAGATGGTGGTGCAGTGATAGTTTGGAGCAGGGTTTATGAGAAGGGGAAGGGGTTCAGGAGATACATTGTGCCCGGGCCCAAAGTCTTAAAGAGCCTGACCCTGGATCCAAAATTTCAACTGTAAACCAATATTAAACAATTAAAAGTATTTGTAAAAATAAGGAGTCTCCAAAAACCAAACTTTGTATCCCCTGAAAACATTTCTCTCAGAGGCAGTTTGGGGATGCATGATGGTACATGAAATAGGGTTTTTGAGTAGAAAAGGTAGAATGAATACTGCACGGTATTGCAAAATATTGGAGAATAAATTGAAGAAAACGATGAAATATTATGAAATGAAAACAACAACTATATTCCAACACGATAATGACCCCACGTATATTAAAATTAAACAATGCTTGAAAGAGCTATCATGGAAATGTTTAGCATAGCCACCACAGAGTATCACGACTTGAATCTAACTGAACATTTATCGGATGAGCTTGCTTCGTAATCGAATCCATCCACAGGAATTCATGAACTATGGAAAAGAATCGAAGAAGAATGCAATATCTAAAGAAACATGTGCATCATTAACTGAAAGCATGCCAAACAGAATTGCAGAAGTTTCAAAACCAAATGTCGAAATATCACATAGTAAGAGTGGAGCAAAAAAACTGTCAGGATGAAGTCAATGTGTTCTAAATTTTATATCTTTTTCGGTATTGCATATTTAGTTTTGAAATTTTGGTACTGTAAAGTCTAAATAATAAGTCGATATATATTAAAATTTTGTCTTGATTTGACCCGTTTTGCATGAGTTATTGATCTTCAAACCCACACACACACAAAACACCCGGATAGTTTTTTGAGTCACTGTATATACAAAACTCATATTCTTTGATCATTCTATTCTACCTTCCCTTCTCGAATTATTGTTACGTATCAGCTTTAAAAAAAATACTTAACAATAACAACAACCGTACTTTAAATAATATTATTAAACACTAGCTCTAGCTATTGAATGCTTGTCAGTAATGATGGAAAAAAGTACTTTCTTTTTATAATGCTAGTTTAAACCGAAGGTCATCCTAATCACAAATGTGAGTATGTGACAACACCCCGGTTTTCTCTTTATACTTCTACCATAATAATATACACAGCAGTCCTTCACGTGTCAGGTAGTGTCACGTGATGATGCTGAGCCACCTAAAAAAAGGCTATACCTGCGGGCATAAAAAAGAGGAAACGCACGCACTCACGTAGATTGAAGTCTTTTAGTTATAGAGATTTTATTTTATTTCATTAGTTACTGTTTGCATTAGTGTTGTTATTATTAAAATTTTAATCAATCGTACTAGTTACTGTTTACATTTGAGTTATGGTAAAATGCACAACGACAACTCTCACGGGAATATAATCTATGTTTTGTTGTCATTGTACAAACTGTAATATTTTGGTTCGTTCGAACCAGAAAATTTGAAAATAAAAGAAACAGTGAGTTATTTTTTCTCTTGTTATAATTGTATGAGTATCATTGTTTACACTCACGTTGTTCTGCCATACTCCCGTGGATTTCAAGAGTTCCAGATATACGGAGGTAAGTAGGTATTTGGTTTAATAGAACGCCCAAGACTACATAGATACAGAAATTGATATGTTTTTTACCCGACTGGAGGCGGGTTATGTTTTTCGATTGTATGTGTCCATGTTTCTTTATTCCCACCCACAGGCCAAACGGCTCGATAGATTTTGATAAATGGGGTGTCTATGAATTTGTCTTAGTATGACGAATGACAATGGTAATATGCTGTCAATGAAAAACCAATATGGCGGAAGCTACAAGCCATTAATCCATTTTTCTTTAAACCCTCTTACAGGTTAAACGGCTCGATAAATTTAATGAATAAGGTGTCAATGGACTTGACGTAGTATCACGAGTGTCACTAGTTATATGCCGTCAATGAAAAACCAATATGATGGCTGCTATATGCCATAGTTTATGTGCAGTTCATTATTCTTTAGTCCCACTTACAGGCCAAACGGCTCGATGGATGTTGATGAATCAAGTTTCCATGAATTCGTGTTAGTCTCCCGTGTGTCACTGGGTAAATAAAGTTCACCAAAATGGCGGGTGCTACATGCCATATATTCATTATTCTTTAGTCCCTTTTGCAGGCTGAACCACTTGATGGATTTCGATAAATGTGGTGTCGATGGATTTATATTGTATTAGTCTCACGAGTGTCAATGGCTATTTTCCGTCAATTAATAACCAATATGCGAACGCTACATTTAATAGTTTTTTGCACAATCGAGTATTTTGTTCTTTCTAAACCGGAAATTGTGTTTCATATAGTTGTATTGACTATATCATATGCCCGTCAGTCATAGTGATAATGATGATAATGGGTCTAAAAGTTAACCCTCTTTTATACTCATTTTGGTTTACATTTTGGTGCTTAGATTCTTATTGCTTCGCAACATTTGTTGTTTATATTCATGTTGCTTTGCAACATTCGTATAAACAAAAAGCGTTCTGGACTCTTACATATGAGGTACGGTACATACATACACAAATCTCGGTAACTATACATAATACTAAAACAATACCCATTCAATTTTCTGAATATCTTAAAGATGAATAACGCAATCAAGGCAGGTGTATAATACATTTGTGCATTGCCATTATCATCATCATCATTATTATTATTATGAGAGAAGTATGTTGTGGTGAGTTGGTCATCGTTTCTCGACGAGTTTGGCGTTTATGAATTCGGATGGGTCCTTTTGGTGTTTGTCAGCGGGTGTCCTTTCCCTCCCTGGGTTTTGGTCGAGGTAAAACAACGCCAATTAGGGTGAGGAGGCACAGCGGGCGAGAAAGGCTCCCCATCCTCGGCTGGCTAGGTTTCGATTTGTGGCATTTGTCAGCAGGTGAGAAGCTCACCTGTCATCATTTATCACTGTCATCGTATTTCAGGAAATTCTGCCCGTCATTGTAAACGAGGCCGCTTGTTTAAGCCATTATTTATGGATGCGCTGAGATTCTCTCCTTAACGCTGTGATTAATACCTTAACTAACGATTTTCTTTCCACTTAGCATGCCGGTTATATACCCCCAATCCTAAACTACTTCCTTATTACTACCTAACAATACTTTGAAATTTTATCGCTAATTCTCATTGTAGTGGAAGTTTTTTACAAGCAATTAAAATACACCTCCTATGCTCAAATACAAGTGGCGCTGCTTATAAAATGGATACCGTCATGAGTCATAATAACTATCGGAAGCATATGCAGTTATTACAAACAAATTTAAAGGCCAGGTGTGAAAGAGTGAAATGTTTTGTCAAAAATGACCTAAAAGTACTTTCAAATGTGTTAGGTCTAATTACCTAACACAGTCTAAATTCTGAAGGAAATTCTACCTTCCTGGTGCATAATTTTGATCAACACAACAAAATGTGAAAAGTTATTAGTGGTACAAGAAGTGTTAAGTAGCCCATAAACACCAAGCCAATTTAAGATCTTTAAACGCGTTTTCCTCAAAATTGCAAAAATGTTACTTAACACCAGGCCATTCAATTATTCATTACGGTACCGGTACAATACAAGAATACTTCTAATAATCTCAACAAAAAAAATATGACGCCTATATAAAAATATCTATAATAATGTTGGTTATTTTATTACACAGCATCATTTTGACTTCACTAATAATTAGTTGTAACTCTAGTTCAAAAACCCTTCAGGAACTTTTTAAATAAGCCTACTTTTTTTAGCTAACGACACCTCAAAATTATAATACGTTGTAGGCGGTATTGCGGTTAATTTGTAGGAACAAACTGCAGAGCTTTTTCAAGTGGTATATGAGTTTTTGTGATAATTCTTGGTATGCTACAACAATTGTCTAACAACTATCAACAAAATCTCCTGCAAGTAAAATCTCAAAATTAATCGAACGGTATTTGCAATAAAGTCAAAATCAACTCTATAACAAAAGTGGACACTAACAAAATGAAAATGAACCTCACTATAATGCAGCAACACTCACATTAAAACCCTAATACAGTAGAACGGAACCTACTGTATATATATATTCGTCATTAATCCTTTCCAGAATAAATTAATACTGAATATGACAAATATAGAATCGATGACATTCTATTGCGATACACTGTAAATCCACTTCAGTTTTGTTACCCAAGCTTTACTGTTATGTTAGCACTCCACATCACGTTTACGTTAGTTTTAAGTATTTTATTATGATATTGTTCTTCTTATAAAAACTGACTTTTAGTGACTGGCTGTGACTTTTGGTGACGAATATTGGATTTTTGGACGAATATGGAAAGTATTTTGCCGAAAAAATGTGACGAATATTGAATTTGACGAATATAGAGACTCCACTGTAGTGCTTACTGTCAAAATATCGTGTGCAAGACAATAATTCGAACTTGGTGTTTAAGCTATTTTCATCTATCCCTCCTCCTTTGAAAATACAGTTTTATTCTTAAAAAGCTATTTAAATCTATATAAATAACAATATTTTTTATGCCTGTTTGTGCGCAAATGACGCTTTTGTGTCATTTGCGCTAGGTCATCTTCATGAAAGTTAGCACATAAGTTGAAATCAAGTCTTGTAAGAACATAAAATAATACTATACTGTACATAGTAAAAAAAATACTTGATAGGAAGTCGAAAAATCTGTCCACAAGATTTTGAAAAACCCTTATCCAAATTTGCGAGAAATTTATTCGTGAAGTATGTTCATATTTACACTACTGAAGTTGCATTTGCATAAGTAAGATTTATTTTTTCTACCTCCATGATGTTTTAAATATGATTATATTTTATCAATTTAATTAAGAGATTGTGAGGAAAACGAAAAACTTGCGAATATGAGAAACCAAGGAGTCTCGAACACACATGGAGTTTATAATGGTTATTTGTTGTTTTTTTTTATCAATTAAGCTATTCCGATTACACTCGCAAAAATGTCGATGATTTGCCGTTTAAATCACCCCGTTTATCGGTTAGTTTATTTAAAATAAACCAAAGAACATTTAAATTAATATGCTACGATGATAACCAAAATAAATAAAAAATCTTCTTGAACATCATAACGAACTGCCAAATCCATTCTCAAGAGACTTACACATACAGATCACGACATCAGAGATAACATTTCGATTTTATCATCCAAGTAAAAAATCAACAATTACATTTCATCACCTTCGTTACGGCTGAGGAGCTTCATCGGAAATCCTACACTAATCCAGTTAGAATTAAATTTGACAGCAAAAATTAAAAACTCCAACACCAAACCAACATCAGTTAAATGCGTATATATACATACGTATATATTAAAAAAAAAAAAGAAACCCCCTTTTTTTTTACTTTTTCGCTTTCAAAGAGCGCTACGTTTCCACTCCCCGGTAAAGATAGAGATGATGATGATGATGTTCGAAGAGAGAGAACCTAAGCATCTTCAACTACCACTACTTGTACCAACTCCCAGGTGTTTTGCAAGAAACGAAGAAGACCAGTGTACGTACGACATGCATTCCGGCAGCAGCAACGAATCGTAGCTCTCCGCCCTATGGTGAGATCATGTATCACCTGCTCCCACCTCCACTCGTGTGGTGGGAATACATATACACCTACATACCAGGTTAGTAGTGAGATGGCTGGTTGGGGGTGGAAGTGGTAAAGGGCCCCCTGCAGTGAAGTTCCATCAGCCTCCGACCCCACCTTCTTTTTCTAACTCAAAGATTGGGGAGGGGGGGGAGAGGTTCTACGCTTCACACCTGAGCCGCTCGCGCTTGATAAATCACCGCGCCACCTCCCGGGCAGCGAATGGCGCCGAAGACGACCATGGTTTTAACAACGGTAGGAAAAGAAAAGGAAGAAGAGTATACACAGAAAAAAACAATAAGATATACAGAAGAAAATGCACTGAAAGAGAGAGAGAGAGAAGAAGCCCCCTCCATAAGAAAAAGAATTGTAGCTCGTGGCGGGAATTGAAAGAATACCGATCGGACCTAAACAAGTTGATGGAGGATGGTATGAAATGTCAATTCCTACCGGAGTGAGAAAAAAAAATCAATAGTTTTATTTATTTTCGTTTTTGTTTTGTTTTTTGTTGTTTTTTTTTTTAATGATAAATTCGGATATCGGATCAGCTCTTCCGATTCGTAGACACGTACGTTGGTGTGAAGTACAGAACCAAACAATGTTCGCTTCTTGTAAAAAAAAGTGAATTACATCAACTGTCTTTCAACTGAACAATTTATCGTGATAGAAAATGACTAACTCACACAACGAGTTCTTGATAAGCAAGTGTTGTGTAATACGACACATTACATAATCGATGTATCGAATGTAACTTAACATTTGAAAAACGTCGCGAAACCTTGTCATAAATCTTATTCTACAAAATGAAAAGTGTCAACAACATGATTATTGAAAAGTACTGCATAAAATTAAAGATTATTCAAGAAATTCAAAGCCTGAATTATTTGAAGTTCAGACTAATCTTTAAATACGTTATTCAACACGCTGATAATTGAAGGGCCTGGTGTAAAAGAGTGTCAAGTGACATTTTTACAATGTCGAGAAAAGCGCGTTTGAAGATGTTTATGGGCCACTTCACACTTCTTCCACTAATATCTTTGAAAATATTGTCGATTTGCTCGAAATTGTATGTGAGGAAAATAGAATTGCACCTAACAAATTCGAAAATGCTTCTAAGTCATTTTTGAAAGAAAAAGAAATGTTACATTAAAAACTTTTTATAACAGGCCCTTCAATTTTTAAACCAGTCAATTAATTGGAAACAAAACATGTGAAAAAAAACAAACAAACAAACCATAAACATCTAAACGTCATACTTTCGGAATAATATACAGTACAAGGAATTTTCTGTTTCCACATGCACATTTCAACCTTTGAGATTTAAAGTTTCAAAAACAATTTTTTTTAAAGCAATAAAAAATGTTTGTTTTTTTTTTTAAAAAAAAAATAAACTTCAAAAAAATCTTGAACGGGAACTACGGAGCTCAGTCATGATCATCAAAAAAAAAAAAAGAAGACGAAGATCGGATTTCCAATTTTATAAACAAAACTGGATTGGAGTTGGCGATAAAAGGCTAGCTTGTGTCGAACGACCGACACACTAGTACATTACGGTACTACAGTACACAGTTCTAAGGCCTACGTCACACACACACACACACACACACGCTCTTCTTATATAGAGAAGATACCAACAGCGGGTCAAAGGTCGACAGCTTGCCGAGGGCACGTGCGCCCCCACCGATGGTGCTCCAATTACATCAAGATAATTACGGCCTCGAGACAAGGAATCCTTAATAAAACGCAAAGCAGCATCTTTGCAAACACATCGACCAGACTTTAAACGCAACTCATCTTTCACCTCAGCCAACTGAAGCTACAGTCACGAAATTATCCCAACTTATTTTATATACTGTAGGTGAAATTAAAATGAACCATTAAATGTGATTCACTAACATGGATATATATACATGCATAAAAAATAATGCCCTAGATTTATGCGAAAGGTCATAGTTCCGCGCAAAACTATAAATCTAAAATCGCGTATGTCGACCCCACAAGTGGTCAAACTTTATTTTAGTCAAGTGTGCACCGACGTACAATTCGCATAGTAGCAAAATTTCCTTCATAGCATCTGCGAAAATGTATCAGCCAATATATTAGTGAAATCGCATACAAGAAACTCACGTAAAGATCTCGTGTACGTGTACACGCAAATATTTTATACATACACATGATATACTGTATATTATAGTGTCTAGTCCTAGTGTGTATGTATAGTGTGCTACATGTGTATATGTTAATGGAAACATATAAGCACTAAATTCCAAATTACCTCCTACTTCTCGCTCTCAAGACATCGAATGAGTTCAACTGAAATAAACAATTTTATGCCACATTGGTAAACAATTTCCTCCTTAAAATATCGATAAATGGTTGTAAATAATATTCAACCATAACCATAAGATTTCTGGCTCAACAAGTCCAATGTATCAAAGTTAGTCTGAAACAACGTATAGAATGAAACCTCAATTACATTTCTTATAAATCAGTCGTCAACGGAAATTCTTCATAAGTATTAGTCAACGAAAATTTTGAAACTAAAGGCATGACCATGGTGTATACACCGTGGGCATGACATACTGATCTTGTTAACTGTCAACATACTGCCATCTATTGCTACTAGGTCCAAGCAGGTTTTTAACGCTTTTCTGGACTTCACTTTGAGTGTACGATGTGGAAAGTGGTAAAAAGGGAGAAAATTGATAACTTCTTTTACAACCTCGAAATTACTTAAACACGTGGAAATTTATTTTTTGGCTGAAATATGTTAAGTGTTTATTTAAATAAATCTGTTTATACTCTCAGCAATAAGGCTGCTCACGTAACGATGTAGTACACTATAAGGAGGTACTAAAAAATACATAAGAAAAAACATTTGTTTGTCTACAACAATCTGTGGTGGCTTGAAATGGAACAAGTACATTAAAAATCCTTTTTAAGCATACTCTTTATAAACTGGCATATACCGATTGCCATAATGGTTTTTAAT
>JAQIWH010000965.1:0-37329 GCA_034695005.1 Cryptops parisi | reverse complement strand
ATATATATATATATATATATATATATATATATATATATATATATATACACACACACACACACACAGTGCCCAAGGACGCAAATTTGCCTTCAGCCGGCACTGGCTATAAAATTGTTATATTGCTTTTAGGAAGCAATTCCACTAATTAGAAGTAAATATTGACCCAAATCAAACCAGTTATTGTAACATGCGCAATCAATAGAAAATGTTCGTTTTTCGATTTATGCGAGATTTTCGTAAAACCTAATTCTTGTAAATTAGTAGATTATGAAGGTTACGTTCATTACACTTTAATCCGGTGATTTATAAATATTTGTATGCATCAATCTCTGACTATTAAATGTACTTTGTCCTTTTGCTAATTTATGTAGTAACAGGACAATAATATAGTCTACTATATGGACTCACAGTCTACTTCTTACGACATAAGTATGCAATTACTTCGAAGAATAATACTATAGTATTAAGTTATAATAAAAAATGTCATATACGAGTCTGAAAATGCCAAACCACAATACGCACATCACTATATATTAACGTTAAGATATGTTATACTGTATTATGAGTCTGAAGACGACAAACCACAATTTATTATCATCATCATTAACATCATTATTTCGGAGTTGAATGTTCCCTGTTCAGGAGTTAATATTCAATTTTATTATATTGAGAAATAGCAATTTCTTAAACTGTAAATAAAAAAAAAGCAACTTTCGAGTGGGTCCTTATTCCGTGCATATGTCAATGTCAATAACGGCGACATTTCATGAAGGTACCAAACAAGCAAGTTTTTCATCTTCCCTAGGGAGCACTGGTCTCAGTTTAGGGAGAAAGGAAGAAGAAAAGAAAAAGGGAAATGACGAGTAAGAAAGGCAGTTGTCGTTTGATAAAAATTGAAACGGCGACGGAGTGACGGTTGGTTGACATCCAAAGTGAAGGGAGAGAGTGGGCTCTTCTCCAAAATATATATTCTACCCATCTCTTCGTCGTCGTCGTCGGAGAGAAATGGTCTCCCTTTTTTTTTACTCTCTTTCCTTTTCTATTTTGCCCCATTGAGGGAGGAAGAGATCGCCCTTTTATTATTAAAAAAGTAAGGGTGAGAAACCATGTGGGTTTTTGCGCCGACCTGGTTCTCTCAACTTCCATCTTAATTGATTCGCGTCCATTGTTGCCAAACAGCAGCGCATCCCCGTGACGAGAACAGCAAGAGCCAATCAGGAAAGAAGAACCCATGGGGATCCCTACTTTTAAGAAAGTGGTGCCCACGCGGTGGGCCCATTTGTCTCGTACTGCGGTGCGAACCGCAAGCCTTACTCCTTACTCCAAAATAACTATTAAAGAAAATAAAAAAACACGGCTGAAGTTAGATGTTATTATACATGGAAGAAAACATAATACGTGTAGTGTTTGTTAAGAAAGAGTACATCTGAGTGTATGTTAGAAAATGTTTTTATTTCTACTCTGACCTCGGTGAACGCAGCGAGTGTGGTAGCCAGCGAGGCTAATTGCTCCCCCGGATCCGGATGAGGAGGATGAAGAAAAAGAGTACGAGATGGGAAAGGAGGAGTAAAGAGGAGTAGAAACGGAGGATTTCGTGAGAAATGTAAGAGAAATTCAACGAACTGCTAGCGATGCGAGAAGCCAAAAAGGGTTGTGGGCCAGCGCATTTTCTTAACGAGAAATAAAGTAGAATGTATGGTGGTATTGAATTATGGAAGTGCGCTTAGTGTGGTGGTAACATTTTTTCAACTCATTCTATTTTTTACTCCCTCTGTTCCAAAATATGGTTTACATTTCATGTAAGACTTTCCCATTATGAACAGTTTTGGAAAATAACTGTCTAAAAAAAAATAAACTAAGTTTTTATTGGCTTATTTGTGGTCTTTTCATTTTGATATGTTAGTTGGTGAAACTTGCAAAATTGGGTTTGTGTTTTGAGACAGCGTCATGTCATGTATTAAAAATATATGCAATTCAAAATGAAACTCTGTGACTGAAATAATGACTGCAAAAATATATAATACTCATAGTAAGCATATGAGTAAATAAAACAATGCATTCTGGAGTACATAATATCTTTATAATTTACGCAAATTACATAAATTTTTTAATTGTAATAAAGCCACTGTGACAAATGTAAACCATAATTTGGGACCAAAAAAACAACCAAATTTTAAGCAAATTTTGGGACAGATTGAGTTTATTTTTTAATCTAAATCTAGTGTATTGGATACAACTGCAAACCACCAACAGATAATAATGAGGTGGGATGATTACAACGATTCGAAAACAAGAATCAAGTTCTGTATGAAATCTAAAAAATTTATAACTATGCTTGAACATACTAACTATTTACCGTACATACTCGTCTCGTGTAAAAGTCGATCCTCGATTTTAGAAATGTACATGTACATTTCCGTACAGTACATTGGTGAACTGTAGAAATATACATTTCTACAGTTGAGGGGTTTGAACTTTCTCCAACATATTATGTAAAGGTAACACATTTGTTTTAATGGTATTTTGGTTTATATGTTACCGGCTAGCGTTTTTTGGTAAAGTATGAAATAAAACGTAACTATGTGCATATCGTAATTATTCCAATGCTAATTTCATACGTTGTCAAAAGTGGCTAAGCATTTTATACAAAGCCTGGATTATATACATTGCCGGTAATATATACATCATCTTTATTGGTTTGTACATCAATTGGGCCTCTGCTGATTAAATTTTGAACACAAATTAAATCATGAATTTCAGCGCCTCAAAAGTAGTAACCGTGTAACAATCGATGCGATAAATTTAACCTTAAAAATGGTCTAAAATATTTGACTTTTACACGAATGTATACGGTAAGTGAAATTAATATAAATATCTTAAAATAACTTTCTTGTTTCTTGAGATTATACAGTATAAATCTATTGTTTTTATTTACAATGGATTTTGTTGAGAAGCTATTTCCCAGGTTCCAAATTTGCACATTGAAATAGTTGATTCTTTTATAAAAACAACAAAACGATTATCATAAACTATTACAAATTGAGTAACAAATCTAACTTGAGAAAATATGTCATGCGAGTTCCGTACTACAAATTGATAATGATTCATTGATAAATTTACCAATTGATTTCATAAGGGAAAAAAGTTACTTTAAAATAAATCGGATTTAAATTGCCCTACCGATGATTAACCGTGTATGAAGCACAAAAAAAAAATACAGTAGGTTTATATTTAGTAATCGACATGTACACTAATATCCACTTCTTAACCTGTTAGCATAATTGTGAAATCGGGCTAAAACTGCTGTTTCGACAAATTACATTGACTTTGAGGTATCATTCAAAGGAATTAGATTACTCAATTTCCTAAAGACATACGAAAATAACTTTCGTTTTCAATTCCTCGCGAAGTAATCAATGGGACAGCTTTTTTTTTAGACCGAGGAAAACTCAATGAACTCACTAACAATACCATTCATTAAGTAGAATAGTGAACATTCACCTGTACATTATTTTGTGTGTAATATCGATTCAGCCGTGACAAAACAAGGGTTGATTTTTTTTTTTTGTGTCATGTAAGCATATGTTTCGATTTGACACAAAAGTTGCCCATTTGTTAAATCAAGATGTTAGACAACACTATTGCAAAAGGTTGCATAGGAAACTATTCATCCTGATTGTAATTGAAAGGTTGTTCGCTGTGTTGTATGACTAACTTGTTATTTTGAACAGATATAGTATCCGTTTTTCCTGAAAATATCAATTACAAACCTATAATTTATTTTACTACTATTATATAGGCAACCGAAAACTTATAAAAAAAATTTGAAAATCACCATATTGTAAAGTTGCTGTTCCTTAGGAAAACTGTATTATTAAATAAATGAAGTAGGCTTTTGTGGATAAAAATGTAGGTACTAGAATGAATATAAAATTTTCTTTTTATAAAGAAAATAATTTTTAGTACAGTAAATGTAAGATTAGGGTAAAGTGCGCGCAAGGCCATTAGCAAACGTATTTGTTATATTGGGTGGAGCTAGGTGTATAGCCATGTGTCACTTTTGAGTTCAACAGGTAAAAAGGTTGGTGGTGATTTGAGTAGGGTGTGCATTAGCAATATTAGATCCTCAGGGGCGCGAGGTGGTAGTCTTTAAACAACAGGATTGACTGAGAACCTCATTCGTCACCTGTCTCGTGAAGTGAGAAATGGCGAAACGGCAGTCGGGGTTTTTATTCATCTCACCACACACACAGTCACAATGTAGCTACTATACCAGTCTATTAAAGTAATTCTCAATTGTGTGGGTTTTGTTGGCCATGTACTTCACGTAAGCTATATAATTAATAGATACCAGCAGTTTGTACTAGTACCTTAAAAAAAAAACTGAAATAAGAGAATAGATTTTATGTTAAACCTCTGTCTAGATTAACTAAGGGTACTATGATACTGCAAAATCAGCTGAAGGTACTGCAACGAAATTTGTCACAATAAAAAATAAGAAATAACTTAATTGATAAGAAGTCGGTTTTATAGTGATTTTTATCAGGGTAGTAAGCTATTGACTAAATTTTCGTGTTATTAGGAAATGAAGAAAATCGCCAAAGACCGAGTTGCGTAATTTGTTCCACGGAACGTACATACACTTGTGCTAATTTTTTTCTTCTAATTAGTTCAATGTCATTAATGAAACAAGCTCTGCGTGCAATGAAAGTGCTACTGAACAATGATAATGTCGCCGAGTAGTCCCCTGTGAGCTTTATCTGTTGGTACCAGCCTTTATAGTTTGTTCAGTATTAGGGACGAGAATTGCTATCCCTGGAAATTGGTCATCGGTTTTTGGTGTTGACATTTGCCTACTGTTTGTAGTTTTAAATGCTTATATTTATGTAAATGACAGATTCGTATACATGTTATTATGCATTTTTTAACTGTGTTCGAATATAATGTAAACATGGAAATAATTAATAACTTATACGAATAGGGTTTATTCAATTAAAATAATAATTGAATTTTCTTACATACGATAGGATATAGTTCGATTCATTATTCAATAATGAGAACAATGAAAATGACGAAAATAGTGTAATACTTTTTTTCATTATGTACACATATACGTATATTCACATCTTGATAGAGAAAATATAAATACATTTGTCTATTTTTGTGTGTTTGGCCCGATATACACTTTTGAACGGAAAATATGTAATATTTAAATCATACATAGGTTATATTTGTACACATTTCAATATACAGTATGTACACATATTACATACTAGTATAGTAGGTAACCCGTGCTATAGCATATGAGAATATTATTTTCTTTGTTTTACACTAGTATGGTTGCTATGGTTTTGCTTGTGTCTTAATATACTTGTTACGGAAACATTTTTCTACGGACAGAGAGAAATTTAGCTGCCTTTTATACAGTCTAATAATAGTTGTAATACATTACATGCATAAATATACTATATTTTATCATATGATTTTATCACGTTGACGAATAAAATCCTATAGTGTGGTTTCACTTATGAACACTGGACATCAAAACGCTAGGGCGTAACATTGAGATTAAGCTCAACTAAGTAAATACTTGAAGTTACAATACGTAGTTGAAGTATAACACGTTTGATCTTGATTAACTATGAAAAAGACTGTGATAAAAGAAACAAACAATCATGACACAACAGTATTGTGCTGTAGGCTTAAGATATCTATACGCGATGGCGACATTTCTGCAGCAGCGATGGTCAAAGTTGTAAATTGTAAAAAATGTTTTGCAGTTAAATCCGTGTAAGGATCGGAAGTGGATGTGTTAATTGCAAATTTAGATTAGGATGGCGATAATAAATATAATGATCGAGAATTTCAGTACTGTACAAGTAACCTAGGTGAAATATAAATAGATGTTGAATTGACTATGTTTTGTTTTCGGAAATGTTTGACAGACAGAACGCTCAATGATATTTAGTATATAGAGCGACGGGTGTTATGTAAAAACATGATTTATGACAGCTGGCATTTTTAATGTGCATTATGATGTTGGATCCAAGTCAGTAGGTAGCTTATTGATCGTTGATGAGTGATGGTTTGTTGTTGCTTTTTTTGGTGTTATTGTTGTTGTTAATGTCACCCAAGATGACAACTGTATTAACTATGTCCGGAACATGATGCACACACACATAGATGTAGTAAGCTAGATAACGGATTGGGTTTCACGTTGTAACTATTTTCTGAAAGTTTTTTTTTGTTGTTGGATTTGATGACATCTAATTAGCGGAACAAGTTTTTGCTAACTATTTTTACTAACGGTTTGAAAATCCTAAATAGCATAAACAAACGTGTTTTTTTGTGTAATAGATGCTATTAAAGCCAGAAGCATGCTAGAAATGGTTTTTATTATTATAAAAAAACGATAACATGTATATTGTACATATACATGTATGGATTATGTACAATATACATAATCGATTACATTTTTTATACAAGATTATGTCGATTGCATTCTTGGTATATATCGGATATCTGTTTTTACGATTGTTCATAGTTGTTATCTTTAGGCGTTGCCCTATTGCAGTTTTCTTTCAATCTCCAAGTTAGAGATTGCTCATTCTAGCATGCTTGTATTAGGCTAAATTGGGAATTGAATTTTTGAACGAAAATAGATTATAACTTTGAATTTTAGCCAACTAGGAACGTAAAAGCAACCTTTCAAAACTACTACAAGAAAATGCTAAGACTGCGTTTTTCTTTGTATATAAACCGATTTGATTTCATGATCGGTTTCATATTTCTTTCGAGTAGTTTGGCCCTAGGATAAACAGAAATTTTTTTGGTTCACCCTGTATAAGTTTAGTTAGTCGTTTAACGTTTTAGAAGATATTTTTCATAAACACTCAGTTTAGTGATTCGTAAACAATAGCAATACGTAGTATGATTGACATACCGGTGCTGTAGTTTCTGTGGTTTTGATGGTTATTTACATTTTTATTTTCACATTGAAATCATATCACCAAGCCAACACACCGTAGGCTAGTGTATATTCCATTAAAAATTTAAATGATAAACTTTGAATTTTAGGTAGTTTTGTCACTAGGCGATTATAACGAATTTATCTGGGTGCAACACGCAGATATATCAACGATGGATATTGTTTGTACAGTTTCAATGTTTTAATTTTTGAAATGGACAAGAAATAGTTTTAACAATAGCCTATATGTACAGTATCCCACTAGATTCAGGTTTATATTGTTGCATACAAAATACATTTTCATTTAGTCAAAAAAAAACATTTTTATACCGTACGCTTTATATTAACTTGTGAGTTTACGAGGATGAGGAGGTTAGGTATTGATGTTCAAGTAAATTGGAAAATGTTTTATTAACTAGCGCCCGTGCTTCTGCACGGGTTAACCTCTAGTATATAAAGAGTATGCTTAAAAAGCATTTTTATGTACCGTACCGTACTTGTTTGTTATAAAATAGGAAGTTAATTATTTTGCGTTTTTAGTGGAATTTTATTCGAATATGAGGTTTATTTTTTATCTTGTTTAATTATTAAAATTCATAATATAGAAAATGTTTTACATAAAAGCTGAGTACATTAAAATGGTAACATTATCGAAAAATTAATTTTTTTTTTCTTAAATAAAATTACACATGTCACTATTTCAAGTTTTTCTTTCATGTGTCTTTCATAAAGATGTTGTAACATCGTATACTATTTTTTTATAGTAATGTAAGGAATAAATATTATTCTTTGGTAGTTTAAAGAACATCTTCTTTTGACAAGTGTTTCTAACGAACGAAACAAAACGACCTTATTCATTGTGTACTGTAAACAATCATTTCATCATGTGGAAAAATTGTGAATAAAACTTGGTATTAGAGGTGTCTAACTTCAAGATATTCAGTACAATCTTTTACGCTCTTTCGTTTTTCTTTTTACTTGACAAATCTCTATCGACCACAATATCGCTTTTGTTCTCTTCTGTATCCTACTTCGAACGCGTGAAACGCTGTTTTCAACTCTCGTTTTCAAAAATCTCGGAACAAATCAGGAAGTGTATCGAGCTCCGCCATTACTCACATCATAACATTGATCGATAAGACTAAAAATAAAAGAGTTAAATGTATGAGGCGAACGCAAAATGCATAGCCTTTAGGTATACTTGTTTTTATTTTTTGTAGCGAAGCGTATTAGACGTATCTGCAATTTGTGCTATTGCGTGCTAAAAAGCCATTCCATTCACTACTTGGTTATAACCTCATAGCATCTGTAGCTTGAGGAGAGAAGATGATTATGATGGAGAAGTGTGTAATTATTTACAGTACATGTTGAAAATGGACAGACTGGTGGAGCCTTGACTCGTATTGTTTTCTATTATTAGATACATGCGTCAGTGCATACATTGATGTACAGAATGTGTTTTATTGACACCTAAAATTTAAACAAAAATTACTACGTTCGCTACCAGATTGGTTTAGTATTTTATTTATTTTTTTTAGCTCAAACCATCTAATCCGATTTAAGCTTCATTGTGTTATTGTTTTTGTTTTTTAAATGTACGGAAACACATTTTGTTTAGAAAACTTACAACATTTAGGTGTTGCAGTTCTAGTTAATTCAATAGTAACACTTAATTGTTGATTAGGTTACTTTTTTTCTATACATCGTAGCCTATAGTTATACAGTAGCCTATATAGTGCTATGTGATATGGTATATAATAACAGTATAAATGATAAAGATGGACACTTTAGCACAGAACCATGTTCTGATTTTCAGTATCCGTCGTTGAGGAAGTGAAATTCGATTGAAACGATTCAACAGAAAACATCTGTAGGATTACTCGATATGTTCATTTTTTTTTATAATTGTATCGTTATAGACGATGAAATACGTTTCTATATTACTATGCACCTTAACATGGTCACATGTAGGTTCACAGGAAAACATTACAAGGTTATAATGAGGTTGTACAATCGTACAAGATTTTGCAACGATTTTTAGTGTTATATTATTAAAATCGATCAAATTCCGAGTATCGGTTAACGTGGTTAAATGATGTGACGAAGGGCTTATTATGGTTATGTTGAATATAGCGAATGATCGACAATATTTCTTTACATATGTGATTTTATTTTCGAAATTGTTATTTTATTTTTTTAAATTGTTACTAATAAGTGTTACTTTTCTAATAAAAGCGTTACTGGGTATTTGTTTTAGTTTATCGTTAGGCCTATATTTGCTGTTAGTTGTCGTCTTTGGACACAAGACGCTAATATACACTTAGTTATATGAAACGTGTATGATTCTATGGCACTCTTTCTTAAAAGTTTAGAGTACCGTAGTTAGTAAATATAAATTTACTAAGAATGAATTATAAAAGTGAATAAGGTTATGCCTAACTTACGAAAATCTTTGATATTTCGAGTTTTCAAACTATAACTACTGTTTTTGCAATTGTTACAAGTTTTTTGTACGACACAAGTACTTATCCAAATCGCGTACCATAAAGACTCACATGTTGGGTGGTGTGTAATGACGTGAAGTGTAATGATTTACATTGTTCTGAAACAAAAGAACTACGTTTGCTGTCATCTTTTTCGAAGCTTAACACCTCGTTTTTATTATTTCGGGAGGAAGAATATGATGCGACGATTTTTGATGCTAGTAGATTAAGTATGATGTCTTAAATAGTGTGGGAAAGTGGTTTTCAACCCGGCGGGTGTTGGTCGAAAATGCCAGATGAGGGAGTGTTTTGCATTGGGAGTCCAAGCGAAGCGACAATTGCAACTCGATTTGTTTTATGGCCCGTGTTGAGCGTGTAAACACCCAACGTTAAGTGAATTGGGGGAAACCCCTCTACGAGAAAGGTCATAAATCCTTGGCGGTGGTGGTGGTGTTGGTGTTTGGTGGTGGTTGGTGGTTGGTTGGTTGGTCGGTGCACAGCCACACACACAACTAGTTCGCTTTTCTATATACACACTACACGCGAACAAACGTTGAATCCTAGCGAGTTGACCAGTTGGACCCGGGGTCTTTTCGACACCCAAACACGCGTGCCCAGAAACCCCTAGAGTCGCGTGCAAAGACATCAGGTGCATTCCGACTCCCCCTCCCTCTTTCTACGACCACGGACAAAAAAAAAATAGATACCGGTGACCCCCTCGAGGAGACATTACGTACCCCCGGGAAAAGGATCATCTTGATTCCCACGTCCAAAATCGGCTTAAAGAGTAGTGAGAGCTAGGATCGAGAAGAAGAAGCGGCATGTGAAAAAGGATTGTTTGAGGGTAGAGATTGGGGAGAAAAAAAAAGGATAGGGGGGGAGGGGATGAGTGGGTTGTGAGAGAAAATAAGCGGTGGACATTTTCTTCCCCTCGTCCAAAGCCCTTGTCGATAGGTCACCTGGGAAACGAAGAAAGTTTTTCGCCCCCGTTCGAACACGTGTTTTCGCTCGCACGAGGGTTTTCTGAAGGTGTCGGAGAAGAAAACGATGATGTGGTTTCCATTATTTTTAATGGTGAATATGATGGTTGAGAATGAGCGAGGAAAACGGAATGAGCATTTTTCACGCCGTCCGCCATTCCTAGGGGAATTTTCATGAAAAAATAAAACTTGGTGGTGGAGAAACGACTGTTGACGAGTTCTTTGATTTTTACAACACTTGAGAAAACGACCATCATTGATAATAATCCCAAACCCGTTGTTACTTTTGAATTCCCGGAATGGAGGTTTAAAACCTAATTTGGTGTAAATTTAGTTACCGTTAAAAACCATTATTATATATAAGACGGTACTATATTTCCACCGTGTGTCGAGCAATCACTATGAATATGTACCCAGATATGTATCTACGTAAAAGTTGTAATAGTAATACAACAATGAACTGCATAACTTGAGCAAATTTAATTTACAACAATGAACTGCATAAACATAAGCTTGTAATTAAAGAAATAGTAAACTAAAAATTATAAAATAATATAAACACGAGGTTTGCTTGTAGACATTGCGTGGTTACCATACCATCCATGGATGGTATTATTTCTAGTTGAAATATACTGTATTAACGATTTGGTATTTATTGTTTAACCAGACTTCTCTACTAGTTTTGCTTTGTTCGATAAACGGTTGTTTGCTCATACTGTATTAATTTATGCTTTTGAATGGTTCGGTGTGTTTTAGTTCTTTTTTGGACTGTTTTTATTCTTAAAATAATATAAATAAATCGATTACTATTTTCATTTTATTCACTATATCTTTCTAATACTTACGGTATTAGTTAGTATATGTCACGCCTTGCGCCGTATTGTATTAGTTGCTATAGAAATAAATTGTAACATTTTCGAAACATTTGTAACACGTTACGCCCTTGTTCAACAGTTTTTGTCAAACTTCAATGTTGTGTTACACTCAAATTGTTTGCATACTCTTTTCAAGTTCTGAATTTGTGAAATCAATGTCATACGCGTAAACACTTTTTATACAAGTTCATTCTGAAATAATATTAGAAAAGATATTTTCTGGGATAATAAGTTTCCTGTTATTAGAAGCCCAAAAGTATTCATGTTGTTATCTAAAATTTCGCAAGAATATTTTATGACGAAATCCGCTTTTTTTGGGGGGACACATGTAATTCACTATGATGAATTGTGTTCTTAAGTAATGCTGAATATAATTGTTTATTATAAAATATTATTTATAAAATTTACAAGTTATCGGTAAAAGTCGTATGAAGTTATATGAACGGGCATTTAGTAGAATGGAATACAAAAATTATCTTCGTAAAATTTAATAGCTTTTTAATATTATAGTTTATACGTGTTCACGCTAATTGTGGTAATTTTATATTTTTAATAATTTGAAGTTTTTTTTATACGTTCAAATTTAATATTTCATTAGTGAAATATTAGTGTTGTTACACTTCGTTGTTTATTTATTCTATATAGTATTTCCTTTTGAGTTTCGATGCACTATAAACCAACAGACTAAACACACAAGTTCAACAGTTTTTACGCGCAAAAACACTTTGCAGGCAAAAACAGTTTTATGTAGCAGCTGCATACAGTATACCCGGTACTATCTATGCAATGCTGTACATTTAACTGTACGTACATTATTTTTTAGTATAGATTGTATTTGTAAATACATTTCTTACTATGTTATATGTTTGTTTATATTCGTTTTTAGATGACTATCAAAATTCTTTATGAGAACAGATCTTTTGTTGCCGGCTATCTACTTGTAGATCGTGTTAACAAATAAATCCAAAATAATAACAAGGTTCGTAGTATAGAGACTATTTCAAAGGAAGTTACGTTGGATCATTTTATCACGTTTATGACATTCTAAGAAAATAGTATTCAAATGATCAAGTCCTCGTTCTTTCTAATGAGACATCAACGAGGCCGAATGTTTTTTACAAGTCATGCAGGAATTGTACTATCCACTCAACCACAATGAATGAATGAAACAGGAAGGATACGTGTGTGTTGAACTATCGATGCTTGACAACACAACATAAACATTGCTCGTGAAAAAATACAATGGTCAAAAGCAACGCGAACATATACAAACAATGTGCGTTGTTGTTTTGATATGAACTTTCATTTCCCAAAGAAATCAAACGTGAAATGATTTTGTGTCTTTTGATAATTTTAAAATGTGGTGAATTATGTCACATGTACGAGCGAATGCGTACAATGTCACCATTAGGTTTAAGCATTGACATGTCACGGAATGGTATGTATTTACACGTGTAACTGTATCGAGATACAGGAAACATTTTATGCGAAACTAATAACTTATTTACCTCAGTTATCTGATGTTTAAATGCTGAAAGTTTATAGTCGTGTAAGTCATATATGCAATTATATGTGTATGGTACTTAATATCAACTACAATAAACCCCCGTGGTTGGTACGGTATCCACGGGGTGTCTAGAGGCAAACTTTGTGTTTATATTCTTTTACAACTTTAATTTACTATCTCATTAGTTACAGCTTATGTAGTTCATTGTTGTAATGTAAATTTGCCTTACGTTATGTGCAGCTCATTGTTGTATTATTGTTATTCCTCTTACTTTTATGTAGATACATCTGGGTAAATATTCATAGTAACTAGAAATTAACTCCCGTGGTTGGTATGGTAACCACGGTGCATCTAGATCACTTACTGGTTATGGTTATGCATTTCATTGTTGTAATTTGAATTTGCCTTACGTTGTCCATTGTTGTAAATCAAATTAAATTTGCTTCACGTTATGCATTTCATTGTTGTATTACTATCACTGCCGTTACTAACGTGCAATATTCACATATCACATGTGAATAAACTTAATAAACTTTTATGTTTATTAATACTAATATGAAGTTTACTTGTGAAGATTAGTTTGAGTATCCTTAAATGTAATGTATTTCATATAATGGTTTATAATAGCCATGAGGCTACACGGGAATTATAAAAAAAATACCAAACCTTTTTAGTATAAAAATTGAAATATCTCAATCGTTGATGTCGCTAAAGTGAGGACACTTCGAGTAAGGTACGTAAATTTGTAAAAAGGAATACAAAAGTTACAAAGCACCAGCACAATAAAAAAATAATCTAACTTTAAATAGTTTAAAGCGTAAAAAATAGCAGATATATGAAAAAATAACAAAAATAATCCTGGTGTAGATGCATCGTTTCGGAATAGTCGTACGTTCTATAACCTAGACATTAGCGAACACGTGGTGGTGGCCGCTATCGTTCGAGTGTTTAATGTGTATTATTTCTTCTATATCGTAGAAGCGTCGTTTTTTAAGCTATCAAGGTATTGCTAAGTATGACGAAATGTAGTAAAGAACAAATGGTGTTTTTTTTACCGTAGTGATATCCATGAGTACGTGCATTTTCGAACGTGTAGTAAAATCGTAGTAGTAGGTAAGGCTGCCCGGTGGTGTTGGTTGGAGCGGTGGTGCACGGCGCGCGTCATGAGTCACTCGAGGGTTCTTAATTTATTGCTGCCACTTCGCGTAACAGTAATAAATTTAGGAGAGAGAGCGCTTGTTTGGAAAAGGAGCTTGGGAGCACGCGGTGCAGATGACCAGCGAGCAGCGCATTCGGGCACATCACGACCGTTCCTCGGCTCTGTCGTAGTCGGCAGCCGGGAAAATCGGGCTCCTTTCCCCATTCACCTCCTACGCAACGACAACAACAACACGCCACTTGGTCGTGGTTGCAGGTAAGCGTAGGCGACGACAGACGAAGCCAGTTGACCAGCACGTTTCGGAAGCGGCTGTGATTGATGCTCGTCGTCGCCACCTTCACCACCACCACCACCATCACCCACCCCCACCCACCCCTGGTAAAGCGCTTTGCTTTGCGTCAACAACGATTTTGTCAACACCGACGACGATACGTGCGTGAGAATGTACACAAGGCCACCGCCAAACACGACCAACGTCCCCCTCCGGCAGGGCCACGAGGTGTGTTTGAGTTGCACTGTTTATGCTTGTGTGTATGTGTGTGTGTGTGTGTTGAGTAGGGTGGTTTGGAGGAGACACGATCATCGACCAAAGAGGATGCGTTGTTTTGTTGTTGCAACACTAACTTACCTTGATGCGTCTTCCTGGCCGTCTTCTTCTCCTTCATCCAGGGATATTCGGGTACGGGCACTCCCATTGCTCCTCCGGTCGTCCCGGATTTGGAGAGGGTCTGGGGGGCCCCGGGCCCTCCAGCGGTACCTCCTCCCGAGGCCGGTGAAGGATGCAAGGGCCCCTGTTCCTCCAACTGGCACAGCGGAGGTGGTGGCATGCCGGCACCGCCGGTGATTGATGATCCCCGGTGAAATGTTTCATTGATATGAGGCAGAGATGTCATAAATTCCGCCATGGACGGCTGACTGTTGATAAATCCCGTTTCGCAACCGCTCTCCATTCGGTTCCTTTTCTAGGTGCGCGTCGCCGAATCAATCATCGAAGGTGTGGTGGGGGGAATAAGCAAAATTGGGGTGGCAAATTTTCGGGTTTGCCCGAGCGCTTTGCACACTTGCATTCGAGCTGCATTGAAGCGCTTTTGTGGATTGATAACGAAAGCTTTACCATTCTCGACCACGTGACAGCGGCAACCAATGAAAACGGCCTCAACCCTCTCCACGGGAGAGACTGGGGAGCGTCCGCGTTTTGATTCCTCGCGCGCCTAGCGCGTGGAAGTCCCCACCGTGGACACTGACCACCACCCTCCCCTCGGAGGAGAAAAAAAAAACAAAACAAACAACAGCGAAGAAACTGGGCTACGAGTATTTCCAGCGAAAAAGTAGTGTCGTTGGTTCACAAAAGTCGGTAGCACCAATTTTCTTCCTCGTGGCACTATTGGTTAAGGATGATGTTATGGTCGCTGCTGGTGCTGCTGCTGCCGCCACTTTCGCCTTATCGTCAGGGTGCAACCTAATTACTGGCAATAAATTCGTTATTTTTCACTGGATGTCAGACGAATTAATGACACCTCACAAATCATCGGGGCTAGCGGGGAGCTGTCTCGGGGGCTCAGTTGCAGAACGGCACCACCACCAGCGTTTCATTAGACGAGTAGCCAGCGCGAGGAGCGGCCGTGCTTCTCTCGCACACACACCCGAGTCCCGAATCGAATGGTTGCCTGGACTCGAGCAACCGCCAGCGTTCGCTACTGGCACAGGGAGGTGGGACTCTGGGCCGCCATGACGATTGCGCAACGGCAGAAGCATCAGCTCGGAGCAGGAGCAGAGAACAGCAGCAACAGCAGCAGCACCAACTACGACCGGCTTCTTCACGAGCCCACCCACTGCCAGGGGTAGGAAGGGGGGAAGGAGGAAACGTCACTAGGAGGCGCCACGACCACGCGACGACCGACCGACTCTACTATACGCCGCAGTTAGGCCTAGCAACGGTGCGTCTACAGCTTAGCTGTCTCTACTCGTGGCCATGCTTCCTCCTCCTCCTCCTCCACCACCACCACACACACACATACACAGCCCGGTAAACCAGCTGCATGGGCTCTTCGAACCGTCGCCAATAACCGACACCACCTGCGAACCTCGTTCCAACGACCCTGGAACCCTAAACAACGCGGCCATTGCAATCTGACCCCGAAAACCAACCGCAGGGACACCACTGGGCTACTACTACTACTTACTACTACACTTACTACCACCTCACTTACCTATATGTGTGTGTGCAACGACAGGTAAGCGAGGCTTAACGTCCTCCCCTCCCCCTGTCCAACTCACCTCGCAAATATCCTCCTTATCGTAAAAGGTTCCGTGTTTTGGGGGTGGGCTGTTTGGAACCGCGCGTGGGGATTAAAGGGTTGGTGGCGACGTGAGAGTTTCACCCCCGAGCGTTTTAAGCGGTCGTAGTCACCACTTTGGGTCCATAGTCTCGAGTTGGAAATTACAACTGAAATGTACCCAAAGTGGTGGGAAATTTTGGTTTTAATACTTAGCTATGCACGAAAAGTTTGTGTTGTGAGTTTGTTATGTATGTTGGTGTTTTTTAACTTGGTGTTTTTGGCTAACCGGTTACTGCACATACAACATGGCATACCAACTAATTAAGTGCTATACACGAGATATCTTAAGCCATCATAAACATAGAATTTAATTTATTTATATTACATATGAATTGAACGATTTTTGTTAGCTGATATCAGAAGTTTTTGACATGGTTTTTGATGCAAAATAAGCCTATAACAGTTGAAATTCAATGATAACTTATTATGAATAAGAATTACACCGTTAAATGGAGATTTTTGAACTAAAGTGATATGTACACTGATGTACCTTTGAAATACTGCAATAACAATATACTGTTCCGCATAAAATAAGAGTTGTCATTCGTTGCTTCAGATGCTTAACAATCACATTGATTGTCATATAAAAGCATCAGAACTATTAGTAAACATTTCACAAACTAAAACAACATAAAGCAAATTTTATTTTCACAGTAGTGTCAATCTCGATTTCATTGTGGATTTTCATTAATATATGCAAAAATTTATTACTATACCATAACATAGTTCATTATTAACAATAAGTAGGAATTTTATTAGTGAGATTACGATATAATGAAATTGTTGTCAAGTATTTAAACATCGATGACAATTTAAAATATTTTTAAACACTTATTATGAGTTTTATTTCCTGGTCAAGTTTTTAAATAACGGTTATCTTCATATGAGACCATGATTTTATACAGGTGATTCAGATATTTCACTTTTATAATTGGTAAGTATACTGTAAAGGAGTACATAAAAATGTACAGTATAATTAAGGTACAGCATTTTGATAACTTGTCATATGTCTTCAGATGATCGTAATCATGATCTTAATGATATGCGTGTGTAGCATATTTATAATTAATCAATTTTCATTTCAATAGTACATAAATTTATTTTCTTCACAATAAGACAAATTTCCCAAATAACAATTATCTTCGAATAACAGAACATGTTTCGAGATCACATTAAACCTCATTTTCAATCGTACCTTAACACATGAAATATGTACACTCTGTTATAATATTATAACAACAAGATTGTTATTTTTTGTAAAAGTTTCTTAAAAATCTAAACGGCAACTTTGTTGCAATAAAGTCTCACCACGAGTTAATAATTTTGAAAATGTTAATATACAGCGTCATCACCATGATCAGTCATGTAATAGCAATATCTGGCTGGCATAAGTTTTCAGATGTTGGTAATTAAACATTCCGATGCCTTAATTATTTGTTTCACCAAACCGTTAATGAACGTTGTACAGAGTGTTGTGGTCGTAATTAAATTCTTTTCGTAATTTTTTATTATTGTTATTGTTTCTTTAAAACTGATCATTAGAACATTAATTGACTCGGCGTTGGAATTGTAAAGTATAAGCATATAAGCAAAGTATTGGGTGTATATGAATAGTACTGTATAAATATATACTATCATAGTGTATATTTATAGTATAAAAATAATATTCTTTCACATATACATAGTGCCACTATGTATATGTGAAAGTAATATATTATTTTTATTTTTTTATATTTAACTTGTATTTAACGGTTCAGCGGAACCATATTATTAAATACAAGTAGCTAACCCGTGCTGTAGCATGTGGAGATATTGTTTACACTCACGTTGGTATGATGTACAGAGTGTGTTTTTATGTTGTCATGAAAACCTTTTTCCACGGACACAGAGAGAGACACTTTCCTTTTATATAGTTTAGTATAATAATATATATAGTAAATAATATAACGAATATACAGTATGCGTAGGTACTCTATACTTGTATATCTTGTGTATCTTCACTGTGGTGTATGAAAACATGGTAGAAAAAGACACTTTTTAAGTATGCGGAAAACTGGGAAACTGTGAAGTTTATTTGCACATTGGAAAAGTGTGTCTAATCTGAATGTCATGCATATTGTACGAGAGTATGTTTATTCACAGTACGGTACCTAGTTTAAAGCGGCTTTTCTGACAAGGGATGACAGGTGACATGGTGACAAACAAATGGATCAAAGGGCTCGAGTAAACACCTGTAATCAATATCCGTGCTTCTTTTATCAGTTTGAAATCACCTGTGATCGTTTTTATTTTCGATCATTAGCTTACATCTGAAAGTTTTATTAATTACAGAAAAATACAATAAACACGAATTATTATTTTATTTTTAATATAAGTGGTTTATTTAAAAAATAAATAAACTGAAGAGTTGTCAGTTGTGAACAATGAAAAATACCAATGGTAAATTTTTTCAAAATAAAAACAAAAAGCTCACTGTCTTGAGAAATAATTGCAACAAGAGATAGGTATCATGTACTAAATGGATTTTATAACACGATCAACACCGGCGGAAATTGCAACTAATTAACGTAGTTGAAGGGAGTCAAAATATAATTTGGCAAAACTAATTAAGGTAATTTACTATTTCTTACGTGATAGGTGCTGGCATTGACTTTGAGAAAAGGGCTATAGCTAATTTTTTTTTTTTTAGTCTTTGCAAAAAAAAAAATTAAAAAAATATAGATATACTGTACATGGTATTTAACCATTTACACAGTTACATTTTGAAAACTCGTTTCAGTTGAAACAAGTTGACCAATCGTCGGAACCCCCAAAAAAATGAACAGATGTTGAACACGAATGTCTGCTAATATTACAAATGATACTACTAGGTCCTACAAGTACCTGTGGTGGTGGTGGTGGTAGTGGTGGAAGTGAAAATCGCGCGGGTAACAAATGACCCTTCAAGACATTTTTTTATGTCGGACATGCTCGGGACATAATTGAAATAATTTGGCGACAAAAACCCGTTCCATCTTCCTCGCTCGTTGGTGTGTAAAAAAGGGAAGACGGAAATGGAAGAAGAAGATTTAGTCATAGTCGTCGTCTCAGAATGTTGCTGGTGAATAGATATATAAGTAAGAGGGAGGAGTTAAAAGTGAAATAAATATGAGGAACGCTGCGGCAAGTATAACAGAGTTACACTCGAGCTGTTGTTTCAGAAGTTATGTGACTTGTCACAAGTGATGTCATGTTTTGTTGAGTTTAGCCGAATTGCTCTGAAAGATTTCGTGCTCTAAAAAACTGGTGTTCATCGTTATGTCGTTATATCTTATTCATCAAAAAATTAGG
This sequence comes from Cryptops parisi, assembly GCA_034695005.1. Taxonomy (NCBI): domain Eukaryota; kingdom Metazoa; phylum Arthropoda; class Chilopoda; order Scolopendromorpha; family Cryptopidae; genus Cryptops; species Cryptops parisi. Next base: position 17,689 of record JAQIWH010000965.1, on the reverse strand, counting down.
ATGGCTACTTTTTGTTTTTTTGTTGTCATGTGTGTTTTTGTATGATAAATTGTTTTTATACGATTGCAACATTGAGATTATTAGTAAGACACGTTTTTCATTAGGCAATTTTCAATTTGCATTTTATACACCCCAATGCAAACTAAATTGTTCACATACGACTAATTTTTACTTTTTATTTTTTTAATTTAATGTCACCTACATTTATTAGTGTTGTATATAAAAGTTATCATAAAGTCATGCAGTATAAGTACACTACAAATTCGATTATCCGAATGGACCAAGCCTATTTTGCTATTAATATGCTTCATGATTGCCGGCTTTGGAGAGTTCAGTGCGTATAATGGTTCAGTGCAAATGTATAAAATTAAGTGTTAAACGGAGGGTTAAATTTGTGATACGAATATTATCCGGCTTTTTTGACGCAGGTTTCTAGACTAAATCTGGAAAAAAATGTGCCGAAAATTCGGATAAAACGAAATTTCGGATAATCGAGTTTTGAGTTTACTTTTATATAACTTCATGATAACTTTTATACTGTACTTGTATTGCGATAAAGTTAGTTGTATTACGATACATGTAGCCGTTAACTTATTTTTAAAGAGGTTTAAAATGATCTTAATGAAAAAATTAAGGTTATATAAAAATTTACCCTCTTTTATTTTATATTTATTTTTATTTTTATTTATTCAATATCTTTTCCGTCCCAAAGGGACAAACAGGAATACAAATGGTATAGGATATAGTTAAAATGGTATGAACACTCCAAATAAATTTGAACAAAACATATCAATGAAAAACAAGTTACCTGAGTGAGGTTAAATACAGTGCTAAGGAAAGAGAAATAGGATAAGTTAAGTGTCTGGTTATTTTAGAATGATTAAAGATTGATAAATGAAAAAAAGTATTGATATATAAAAAAAGTAGTTGACTACAATTGATTCTATTTTGTCAGAGCTTATAGTGAACCAGCTGTACAACAGTAAACATATTGTGTTGTCAAAATTTATTGTTTCGCACTGAATTTATTTTTATTATGAATTGGGCAAAAACAAATGGCTTTTTTATAAGTATATATCAAGTAATAGGAAAAACTTCGATTTTAATACAACCTTTCAACCTGGCTTGATTCAACCGTGCTTTTGTTTTCAAGCCAAATTTTAAAAGTAAGACATTTGAATCAAAAACGTTGAAAGATATTTTTGTTGATTTGTGATAAATGTTTATTTCAACGGATTCACAACGTTGAATGATCGCTCAGATAAACCGTATGTAATAATAGTAAGCTATAAAAGTAATATATACGGTGGACAGGAAAAACCGTCACCAATTTTCAAAGAGCAATTTCTCATGAACTGCTTAAGCTAGACCAAAACTGAAAACTAATACATAAAAGCTTAATTAAATATTTTTTCTTTGATTTATAGCTCTATGCAATGGCTTCCATAGTTTCTCCGCAATGGCTGCGCGAAAAAAAGTACCCGAAAAAGTTGTAAATGACTTTACAAGTACAAAGGGAGTTCAGTCCATAACTGTTCAGTGCAAAAAATAAAATAAAATGAGTGTCAAAAGGAAGGTGGGAGGGTCAGGTTTGGATATAAATACATTATCCGGCTTTACTGATGCGGATTTATAGACCGAATCCGGAAAAACATACTGTCCAACCAAACATCGTGAAAGCTCACTTAAGACAAAAAGACGGCACAACCACTTCATTTTACATCTTTTTTTAAAGGTACTTTTTTTCGCGCGGCCATTGCGACCAAACTATGCAAGTCATAGCATACAATAATATATTGTAAAAATATATTGAATTGAGCATTCAGGTTGTAGGTTTAGATTTTGTCTAGCATAAATGGTTCATGAGAAATCGTTATTTGAAAATTGGCGACAGTTTTTTTTTGGCTCACCCGGTATATGTATATATGTTTATTTATTTATAACAATGCCTTATTTGGTTTAACAATGGTTGAATCGAAGTATGTGGTTGTGAGAATCTGAAACACTTTTACGAGAAAAGCTACATCTTCACGTGATATTTACGCGACATTAACACGACGTCGATCCAACAAAATTTAATAGAATTAAATGTACCGCGGACTGTGTCTGCGTTTCAAATTTCAACTTTCTGGGATACCGGGAAGTTGGTCAAATTAGACCTCGGATGTTGAAGCACACACACACACACACACACACACACACACACACACACACACATATATATATAAATATACCATGGACAAGCCAAGTTAAATAAAAGGTTGTAATAAAAATGCCAAAGATAAATTTATTTTGAAAATTCTTGTTTGAAATCATGGTAAATATACGTATAAATATCGTACCGGTACTTAAATTTATTGTAATTTTAAAACAATAATAAAAATTTATTAAATTTGTTTGTTAGTGTACATTAGTTTATTTGTTACATTTATTAGTGTACCGGTACCCTAGACCTAGACAGTTGTGCATATTAATATGAATACGAATTTTATGGTTTGCTGAGAATCTACACTTCCAAGCTTTTGCGACCCAAATTTCCGTTTCATGTTTGTGACTGTTGTGATTGCCACAGCTAGTTCGAGTTAATTTTGTCTTTATAACGTACTGGGGGATAGCATTAATAACCTATATTTACGACATTGTCTATTTTGGTTATTACCTAAGTTTCTCTTGAGACCATTAAAGATGTACAAGTTTAGGGATAGGTTTGCAGCAAATGCAAACATAGCGTCTTAGAACATGGCTTGTTTGCTGAAAATAATGCATTTTGGGACCCAACTTTACGACCGAGGTCGTCAATGGATGGGCGTGGGTTGTTTCTTTTAATTATCCTTTTCTGGAAAGCGTGGTGTCTTTGGATATTCAGGAAGCGCAGATAGGATCCAACTGTTACCCTCGGACGATGGCGATTTGATGCTCGGTCGTCTTTTTGCTCGTGGTGGTGGTCGATTTTCCTTAAGCCTTTAGTGGGTCTAGCGATCGGTCACCACGTGTGTCCAATGGGGCCGTTGGGGGTGCAAGGTTAAAGGGAAGAAGTAGTGGTAGTAGTAGTAGTAGACGCCATCTGGGAACCACTCGTCGCATCAACTTGGTCCAACATTGTCGTTACTCTTCCTCGAACCTCCTCCGATGGCCACACTGACTGTTTTCTCTCCCCTTTCACTTTTTCTCTTCTCTCTCTCGTTTTGCACACGTTTCTCTTTTCCCACCCCTGTCTTCTTTTACCCTTCCTTCTCCTCCGTCAACCTTCTTTGTGTTCCATATTATAAATATATACGAGAGAGGCTCCCATCTTCTTTCTCACCCCTCCCTTGTCTTTTCGCTTTCACTCGCGACAGCAGTATAGCGTCACAGCTTTTGCATTTAACCCGTTCGATACTTGGAAACGATTCGGCAAGCTGGTGTGTGATAATAAATGACTGGGTTTGATTAAATGTACGACTGTCAGCCAAATACTCGTCTAGTTTTTCTTTCTCCACTGTGTGTATGCATGTAAGGAAGTCAATAATAACGCTTTGGCGTGGAGTGCTGAGTGGCAACTGCTTTGTGGTCGTCATCTCTTAAGCCTTTGGTGCCTGCTGGGTTGGCAGAGAATAAACGCATCTAGGCTTCATTTTCTACCGTGAGGCCCATTTTATGGAGATTACTGCCCCTCTTGTCCCAAAATGTACACAGTAATAGGTAGGGCCGAGTTTTCTCATTAGAGATACCGGGAGCGTGACTGCTGGACAAATCGCACTGATTAATCATGAGAGGCGGACAATGTTTATTAAAACCAGTCCAAATTTGCAAAAGAAAAAAAGTCAGTTTTTTTCTTTGCAAAGCTTATAAATTATTATGTGACGTAATGTGGTGGGAAAGAGAATGCTGCTAATATTTTTTTTCATATAATGTCTAGAATGGAGAAATGAAATTTCAATGTAAATTCACCTTCTATGTTATGCTTAATTTATTTTTACGGTAGTCGAACAGCATAAAATGGTTTATGTGTAGAACCAGTTGGTTTAAAAAGCTCTACCTATCGGTTTAAAGCTAGTATCAACAGTTAACGTTTACATTTTTTTTTTCATTGCATACAAATTGTATGCATTTGAAAGTTTTTAAAACATTAAAATTTAACTAGAAGAAGAGCCCACGCTTTTATTTTTTGTTATGTGTGTGTGTGTATGAAAATTGTTTGGCTACTAAGAAAAGTTTATTTTGTACTTTTTAGTGCACTTTAAAATGAAAGCGTATTTTTCAAAAATATATTTTTTAATTTATATTTTTTTACCTTCTTTAATAAGTATTTTTTGAGAATATGAAAAAGTAATAATTTGTTTAAAAAATAATTTGCACCAAATGGGGTCAAATTTGCACTAAACATACATGGTATGTACAAAACATGAAAATTTGTCTTATGCGTTAGGAAGCTTGTGTTATAATGTGATTAATAAATTATAGTAAAAAACAATAAAGTAAAACAATAAGCATAGTTTGTACCGATCAGCATAATTTTTACTATGCACCCTACATGTATATCTATGATGATTTTCACTGTACTTATATCCCTAGTGGATGTGACATTAATTAATAGAGAAAATAAATAATCTATCTATAAAATTGGCTAGTTTCTGTGTGTTTGTGTGTTCGTCCGTCAGGTCTATACATTCTTAACGGAACGATCTAGAGATACGAAATTATTACACAGCTTTCTGCTGCGAAATTCTAGGTCAACGCAACTATTTTCAAATTATCAACCCCGTCAATTTCGAGATATGGACATTTGAAGTTCAACATTTTGTCATTAAGTGTCATGTGGATGATTATTACATGAAGGTATAATAGTAATCGTTCAGTAACAAACAACATTATGCTACGATGTTTTGAATCTATCGTTATGAACACTGCAAAAAAAATCTTGTTATTGTTTTAACAATAGCTCATTACCACGGTTTCAAAACAAAATCAAAATCCAAGTGCGACTCATGGGCTTCCCGACAATTAAATATAAAAATGATTTTTAAAACTGATTTCATTTGGTAATAAAAGTTTCAGGCGAATTAATCGAACTTATCTGATGGAGAAGAATCGTTTGAATGTGACTAGCAAATGTTACATTTTGATGGAAATTTCAGCTTCCCTTCTCTGACATTTTGTTTGAAGGCCATGGAAATGGCTTATTTATGGTCTTAAAAAATACAAATGAAAAGAGAAATTGCAAATGAAGTTGTGATGTGATTCAAACGAAAAAAGTTTGGTTGGGAAAAAGATAAAGTGATTCTCGAAAGGTATTAGGGGAAAAAAAACACAGAACTGTACAAAAAAATAAATAAATAAAAAATAAAAATAAAAAAGGGCGAAATCCAGTTTGTGATGCTATTGAAACGAGGGAAGGTCGTTGTGGAAGAGAAAACGTGCAATGAATTGGTTATTATGTAATGTTCCAGTTATCAGAATTTATCGCCACAGCACCGCTCGATAAAAAGTAAACCAACAGCTGTTTAGTGTACGTAAAAACTGAAACAATCTTTTCGTTTATTCGTTCTTTTTATTACAACTTCATTAGGAGAAAGTATAAAGGAAATGTAAAAGTATAAAAAAAGTTTGAATTCGAATTGCATTGGGTTTGTTTTCTATTTCAATCTTGATAATAACTAGACCAGTTGCAAACGTTGGTTTTGTGTGTGTTAAGTTTAAAGTTATATCAATAGCCAAACAAATTTATTTTATTAGTGAAGATCCAAGTTTTTTGTACTATTTTTTAGTACAGAAGGCGAAAGTTGGGTTTCCCAACCAAAATTATACCCAGTCAGTAAAGGTGGGGGAAGTTTTTTTAGATTCATTTTTAACTATGAACTTATCTGTATGGATCTGACTGAAGGTAGGGCTATGACATATAAAGTTTTTTTTACATAATATTTGAATTGAAAACAAAACTTTAAATTACATTTTTCGTTAATGTTACGCAACGAGGTGTTTGTCAAGTAAAAATCAAGTTGGTAAAATACAGAGTGTGTTATTTTGGTGTATGGCCCTTATGGCTTAGTCAAGAGCCTATATTTTTATTTCAGAAGATAAAAGCACTCGTCTACTTGGCCAATTCAACATCTGTTTGTTCAACTTTTCCAGCACTCTTGTGAATTTCCCCATTAAAAACAGATTATCTCGATAGAGAAGATTGCCCAAGAGATAGATTCCTTGTCGCGCTTATGCTAGTGAGTAAATAATGATAAAAGACACAGGGCGAGTTCGAATCTCTTGCACTTCAACACCACACAGCATTTTGGATTCTCGGTGAGACTTTTACCAATAAACCGAGTCCACTCTCCACATCTTGAGCTTTTCGTCATTTTATTTTCGTGCATTAAAACAACCTAAGTGCACGAATCCACTTGAATGCTTTATTAAACGAACTCTTATCATTTATAAGAAGTATCAGCGTTTTGTTTTAGAAAGCGTTAACTTGTCACCCCAACCTGTTAGAGTGAATAAAAAAACTGGAGCCTACCATTACATTTTGGTGCCAGGTGCATTGTAGTTTTACGCTCAAGGTTGTCTGGAGTGCTTGATTCATTGTCTTTAGGAAGTGCAAGTGCTAATAAATATATTTAAAAAAATCTTTTTTTGTGTGTGTTTGTGTGTGTGAGGTGGGATCTTTGGTTTTCGTAGGCCTAGTAATCGCCAAACTGGTGATGTTTGTTTTAGTTATCTCCCTAATTCTTGGGGGTTGAAGGTTGAAGTTGTCAAGTTGGATGCCAAGTGTTAAATTTATCAAGTTTTATTTGTTGTGGATAAAAGTGGCATTTGACCATTTCCGGCTTTGTTTTTGCACTGGATTATACTATACTTAATTGGAATTGTTTTTTATTGAGTATCCGCTTGTAAATCTGTCTTCGCAGGATGTCGTATTTTATGTTTACTGACTTTAGACTCAGAACCAGCAGAGGGGGAATAGTAGAGTGCTAAGATTATTTTTTGTAAATATAATTTAAGAAAAACTAACTAAAATGCTGTTTATAACTAATTAGAACCACATTGCTGATCATTAATCTAGTTTATTTTAGGTAATTTCTCGATTCAAAATCCTTAGTTTTACTCTAGCGCATTCTAGCTTATCTTATGTTGAGGATTGTTATCTGTTATACTACAGTAGTAGTTAACCCGTGCTATAGCATATGGTTGTACACCATTCTGGTGTAGTCTTATTTGGGATTTTCTTATATTCCGTACTCATCTTTGTTTACATGGTTTTTTTGTATGCTAAGTGTGTTTTAAGTTGTTGTCAATTGAAGGCAAGAGGAGGAAAGGCACACTTTTTTTTTATGTAGTTTAATTAGCGAATTAGTTTAATTATCACGGTTTTGTTTTGTTTCATTCTATCTTTTTTTTTCACTCGCATTGAAAAAAGAATTTCTGTTTGTGCAGAAATCATGCATCATGCGCATTCTAATACAGAAATAATGAACGTCGTCGTTATGTCGTGACTTCTATTTCATCAGCTTTTTAAGCAATTTCTTGCTTCGCAACGAATATGACAACATAGTTTGTTACGTAACGTTTTAATAAGTAGACACGATGGGATTTGTACGGGTGTCAAGAAAAAGTAAAACAACGAAAAGCCTTGACACCATTTCCCCTGGGGCCACGTGTAAAGATGACGTTGATATTAGCTGAGGTTAAGTTCAGTAGGTGGATGTCGCGTTAAACGGTGTGGGTAAAAAGAAAAGGGCTTTTGAGGCTCCCAATAGCACGGTTGTTGAATCGGTTGGTGATTGTGCCTAGTGTATGTGGAAGGAATTGGTCGTAGTAGTGTGTGTGTGTATGTTTGTCGACTGCTCCCTTGCTCCCGAAATGCCACCATTCATCGTTGTAAATGGTGAGTCGAGACCGTTAGATGGCCCACTAACGGGTCTCTTTCCACCCTGGTCGGTCGTAACTGTCGTCCTCGCGTTCGCCATTGAATTGTGGCCCGTGACGTCATCGACTGCCTCGAGCCAACAACAAACGAAACCTTGTCCTAGCCGCCGGGGATAGACATCAAGTTCTCCCTGAAATGCACTGCTCATAATATTTGACGGCTATAGTGTATGTTGGTTTTTTCCTGTACAAAAATAATGGTTAATATGTTTGAAAACCGAATGATCGTGGAATCGTCTGCACGCTTCTTTATGCTATAAAATGTGTTGAAAACAAGCAATATGTAAAATTAGAATGATTTATGTTTGTTTGTTGTTTATTTTCAATCGATCCAAATATGAGATCAAATAAGAAAGGAAAAAAAATACAATGCAAATAGCAAATACACCCATATAAGTACAACACTTGAACAACATAAATAACATGAAATTTATGTGCTTGCCATTGACTACAAATTATCCTTTAATGCACTACGCTTGATATTGGATGGCTATAGTGTTTTTACCACTTTTTCTTAACTTTACTTTGTATATGAATACAATGGTAGACGAATCTTTTGGAAAGCTTTTTCTGGATTTCAACAATAGCAAATGCAACAAGGCATATACCATGCCAACTGGTTATTTTATTAACATTATGGTTGCCATAACACCGCCAACAGCACCCTACAATATCAAACTGTTTAAAAACTAAAACTCAGTGCCAAAGAAAAACAAAACAAGATCAGTTCCAAATGTTTTCATCTTCCAAGCAAACTTTCCCCATCCAACAAACATGTCCACAAAAGAAAAGTGGGGCCTTAAAAACGTGTTTCTTTTTCACCTATTACTTGTTTTAAAAAAATTAGTGTTAATATGTTATAAAAATCGCATGATAACAGGAATACACATATGCTATAAAAGTTGATAGAAACTGCCAATATGTAAGCAAAGTTAGAATGATTATCAGTATAAATTGTCGTCATCGTAAGAACTAAAGAAGTAATAAACATTATATAAGAATGTTGATAACATCTTTAACAAAGAATGAAAATATGACATCAAATAACTACAAATGAGTGTAAGTTCTTTCTTTTTCTTATATATAACGTGAAGATATAACTTTTAAGTGTTTGTTTTGAAAATCCTTTAAATAAAAATGAATTAGGAGGCTACATGTTTGTTAGATGTAGTCTACTGTATATTGCAGTACCGCTTACACGATGTAAACGGTTTTTTTCTATTAGCATAGTGATATTTTAAGCGTCGTGTTGTATTTTTATTTTATTTACTTATTTTATCTAACTTCATCCCATAGGGTTAGATAAAAAATCAGAAGTTATACAAAAATAGCATCACAAAAACAAACAAGACATAACAGTATTAATTTCACTGTAAAAGTTTGCAATGGTATAATGCTACGTCTGTTTAGTTCGGATATGCATTCATACACATAATGTATGAGTATGTATGTGAATCCTCGAAAGTATAGTGCGGTCAAATTTAAAGTTGTGAATTTCGATTTGAATAGCTATTTATTGTTAGTTATTATCAATGATTTCAAATATTCTAAATTTTTGTCACTGGCGTTTATGGGGATAGATTTATGGTGAAGTTGATATGTTACAAGTTCAATTTGCACTTTAATCAGTTGTATCAGTCCAACGTCAGTTGTACAACGATAATTACAATCGACATATTCGACAACGTATAACACGAGATGTAGAGTTAAATTCGAAATATAAGTGACTAGGTTAATCGATGCGATCGGTTGAGTTATGTTGTGCATGAGTCGACGAGTTATATCAGCAAGGTTGCTGTTGTAATCTCGAGTTAAAACATTGCTCAAGTATTGCTGTTACAATATTAGCACCAGCACAGAGTAAATTGAAAGTTGACAGATGGTCTATCTTGTAATGTATATAGTAGTACATGATGTCGAAACGCTTTTACCTGATCGAAAATGTTTTCCTGCTTTTTCTTATCTGATGTAAGCAGGTGTCATTGTCTATAGTTTCATAATTTTTTCGTATGTATATGTTAAGAGGGAGATTAGATAGTATAAAAGTTGATTAGAAATATGATCGTACGAATTCTTACAATATTGGTTGACCTCCCCCCCCCCTTCTTTCATGTTTTTTTCTAGATTTGGTTTTGAGGGGGTTTGAATTTTAGTTTATTGATCGGTGTAAAGGTGCATGAAAGAGCTTCGTCATGAATCATTGTCTGGTAGAACAAAGTATGACGTAGCTATTCTAGTTGTTAGTGAGACTAGCTTTTGTTGCCAAATCTGACGAGCAGAGCCTGGATTTAGATGGATTCTTTACGAAAGTTCCTTAAATTTTTTCTCACTGGGTTTTTTCTTTTTTTTACGACATCCGCTGGAAAGCCATAAAACTTCAACATTGGTCTTTGAGATGATTATTTCCAGCAAGACAAGAAGAAAAACATGGCGTACTCGTTATTATTTAACCAACATACCAAGGATCGTTTTCTTTTACAAGAAATTGTGGTAAATACGGTTAAGGGTCTTAAACCTTGAAAAATGGTTTGAAAAGGGTCTACATGAAGTTTGCTTTGACGATTGAAACCGATAGGGTAACTTATATAAATAACGTTCCATATAAAAAAAATATATATATATAAAAATTGCTTTAGCTAATAAGTACTCTTATAGGACTTGTTAAGTTTTGTTTTATTGACTAGAACAAAACTTTTGATATCGTTGCAAAGCACTGAATGATTCGATGCTTTAAGAGCTCTCTAAAGATATAAGCTAGTAAAAAGTTTTATGCGGTCGTTGTGTCGGAGTGCTTGGAGGGGTTTCTGTATAGGTTTACAAGGAATGGGAAGTTGCCAGGTTTTCAGTTTGAAGAAGAAAGTTGGGTTCACGAGAAGAAGTTTTCTTTCATTGCACCGCCACAATGGCTGCTGGCGAAGAACTTCTTTTCCTTTAGTCGGTGTTTTTTTGTCCCTTCTACTTCTTCTCTAACGTATTTGTTTCCCTGTGGAAACTGCAAGGACGCAGCGAGTTGATCGGAAAAGGAAACAGTGGCCGCCAGAGTTAATGTTTCATAGCGAAGAAGAAGTAGTAGAAGTAGAAATATATGTAGAGAAAAGGCAACCCCTCGATTCGCTTTGAGTTCCTGTCTCGAAGCATCTGTGAGGAGGCGAAGCGGGGAACCCGCCTTTTATTATGTGGACGTCGTGGCTCCATGATGAATCGAACAACGAGCTTTGGAGCAAAACAAACAATTCCTCGTCACGCAAACAATGCTCTCAAAACGGCGAAATGACCACATTCGGAGCAAGAAACGGTTCCCAACGTTAAACGGTAGTTTAAGACTCCACGATAAAAAAATATAAATACTTTAGTCCAGTATTTACCAAGTCGGAGCAGTGTGGTTTGTTTGTTTTTTTGCTGTAGATTATTTATTATATAATCCATAGTTTGAAATTCTATTAGTTTTTCGTAAAACAAAAATCAGCGGTAACGTATAGTGTAGAGGTGGTCGTTATAATGAGGAAAAGTTTTGTATTGAGTCGGGACACAAGCCTATGTTGTTGCGATATTTAAACAAGTTCATTAAATTAGCTTTTTAAGCATTCCGGTACTCTTTATATGGACTACTGTCATAAAGAGTGTGCTTAAGTAAGCTCGAGTATTCTTGAGTAAGATTATGCAGATATACTGTTATGCACATACATAATGTCAAAAATCAAATTTTTGATTTTTTCATGTTATGTGAGCTTAAGTAATTCTATTTTCGATTTTTGCTATTTTTGATTCAATTTGTGCGATTTTTGTTACATTGGACTTAAGTGGTTTTCGATTTATGCGGTTCTCACTTTATGGGATTTTCAGTCTATTGGACTATACAGTTTATTACGTCTGTAGATGCCAGTATGCGTTAAATTTCTTGCTCACTCATTCACTCACAAAGTCGTAAGTGAAGCTAATATAAAGAGTAGGCCTATAAAACGTACTATTCTTAAAATTTGGTGAATTTCAAAAGAAATTTGGAGGTCGCTCGGAGAGTTGGAAACATGGGTTTGACACATAGGAAGGGGAAAAACAAAAGTCTTATTTTGAATACGGGCACCAGCCTATCTTGTTTCAAAAGTATGTATTGTCTACAAAAATCAGTGTGTTCAGTGAGTCAGATTAGCAATTCTCCAAAATATAAGATAAAAGTTTATCTTGTAATTTATTTACATAAAAAAAGAGATATGTAGGTGGTTTTTTATAGACATTTTGCTGTCTTGTGATTGTAAAGGTTTGCAGAACTATTCGCTGCAGTTCTTAATTTGTTACTGTAGTATAACTTATAATGATTAATGTTATCCTGAAACTATAATAGCATATAACAAGTGGGGTGTAATAGCTTTGAATACATATAGGAAATTATAAATATTTGTATATATGTAAGTTTATAAATAAAAAAATAGAATTTCGATAAATTAAATGTACTTTTCGTATGAACCTTGTAAGATGTGTATCGTATGAACGCTGAAAACTTAATAATGGGCCGTAAATAAGTACATAGGTGATAGGTACATGCAAGCCTATGAAAGTGACACAAACCAAGAGAAGCTTTATAAGCCTAATTTTTAATATAACTACCACACTATCCACAGGTATTTTCATCCTAAATTTATGTTTTCTGAGAACATTAATTTGTGATAATTTCTGTTTAAAATTTTAGTTTACTATGTTAAAAAAAGCTTTTTTATAATTAATTAAAACGACTGACCTAATGTTTGAAATATTTTTTATAGTGTTAACCTTCGCATTCTTTGTCCTCTTTGTTCTAGTTGCAAAAAAAATCATTTCCTTATTTTTATGGTATAATCAGTACGTTGTATCGAAGTGTCGTTTGGTCGAGTATTTGTCATTAAAGCGAAGGGGAAAATTTTTTTCTCCTTTTGTTTTAAGAGAACCTGTTATTTAAGGCAATTCATGAGGCGTGCAAGCTGTAGCTATAGGAGTAACATACAGCGGAGCGACAGAACTGTAGTCTGAAGCAGATGGTCAGGTTAGAGACAAAGACATTTTTCACCTACACCTCAATCGGTTTCACTTTATTTGTTTAATTTATAGACTTCCTATATCCTATGTCCATTAATTTTACTGCAAATCTATTACTTACTATAGGTCTTTATTTCACTTCAGTTCTACTACTTTGTTTAGTTGAGTAACTTCATAACCTAGTTGTCGTTGGTTAAGTATATAAGCGCTCTGTATTCGTCATTAATCCGTTCAGAAAAGTTGACGAATATTGACTCTGACGAATATAGAATCAAATCAATTGCAAATACTTCTGTGAATCCACTCGAGTCTTGTTACTCAAGCTTTACTGTTAGCATTTTGCATCATGTAAAGCTTGCTTTTTAATAGTCTATATTATTCTTTTTTTTAAAATTGACTTTTCGTGACCTTGAATGTGACTTTTGATGGAGAATATTGAAATTTTGGACTAATATCAGAGCATTATTTTGCCGAAAAAAAAAATGACTAATATTGGTTTTAACGAATATAGGAAGCTGACGAATATAGATGTTCCACTGTAGACTGATAAAATTACTGTTATATCGCAACATTTAATGTGAATATTTTTGAGGAAACATGCTTATGAAGGGATATATTTATGAAAACTTATTAGGCTTAGTCATAGAATTTTTTAGTGTTTGTTGTGTGGTGCCAGTGGCGAGTATGAGTAACAATAGTAGAGTGGCTTTTGTAGTTAATGAGATATTGAATGTTTTTACAGTACCGGTATAGAAAAGGTTTGTGCAGTTAAATTTTAAACCTTCACTATCAATACTAGAGAGAAGTATTATTAGCACTATCATACAATATGCCTTTTTTCTCATAGGCTACCTACATCATCTTATTGTTTGTTATGTAAGCCCCTATATTTAACTAGTTACTTTTAGTGTTGTGTTGTCCCATGGGACTGATTGATTCAAAATAAGAATATATAAAAAAATATTATAGAAGTATAATATTACTATCTTAACTATTAGATTTCCATACATTATGGAGGGGAAATTCGAACTATGCTAAGTCTACAATAAATAACATTCATAACTTGAAGATTTAATTCATTATTTTTACATCTAGTAAGATTAGTTTTAAACAGTACCGGTACCGGTACTTAAAATTTAGTATCAACTAAAGATATGTTGTCTACTAGCGAAAGCATAGTGTCGACAACAACATGCTTATGTTCTTTGTAGAGTAACTGCATAAGCCTATAAACATGTTATAGGCCTACTCATAAAAAATAACTTCATGATTCAGTACTAGGTTTATGTTAACAAGACACTAAGAACACCAATTTTGTGCATTCTACATTGCGTTTCCTAGGTGCAATGCAAGGTATTTCTTAGTAGGCCGGATTGTAAAAGACTTTGTTATACGACCTTATTTGTAGCCTATAAATTTCCAAAATTGTACAATTATAAAATTCAACTGACACTGAAATTCCTCGGGTCTAGGAATATAGGATATACACAATGATACACTACACGGGGGATACCAATTTGGATATTAATCGTAGCATTATACACCACCGTTATCTTTCGTGTTGTCAGTCGGGTAGGGGACGAAAATTTCTAAAACAAAGTTGATGTTGACTCCTCTTCTGAACTTGTAGTTGATGTTGGCAAGTCCTTTTTTTTTCCGCGAGGACGAATTGCATCAGTAGAGCTAGTATAATGTTTGTAGTTGTGCGTTTTCTCATGACTGCGTTGGCGTCGGCCTCTCACCGCGTGTGCAATGACGCATTCTCAATCGCATTGTCGTCGCTAGGCTTTACAGTCGAGAGTGCACAGTCCGGAACGGAACGGCCTCCACCTCGGTTCCGGAGTTTGGAAAAATCCCGACATCTCTGCTGGCAAACTCGACGCTTGCTCGGGTGTCTTCCGCCCCGCACACACACACACAGAACACATACACACACACAACCCTGTCATCCATTCGACTGCTGCAGAGTCTGTCCGTCCGCGGTCTGTTTCAACGGCGTTCTGGTCCTTTTCTTGACGTCGGTGCGAGAATAGTTTATGGGATGGGGAATAATTTGTAAATGGCCTGGGCCGGCGAGGAAAAGGGGAGTAGTAGTAGTACTAGGGGAGAAAGAGAACGTTAGAACTGCTGTTTCGCTTAAGAGCCACAACAACTGGTCTGGGGGTTTTGGCGACGCTTTTGATTGGGAGCTCCGGGAAGGTGATTTATGATCACCCAAACGCCCTAGCCGAAAAGCTTGGAAAAGCTGCTCGAGTTGGGTTTTTCTTTCGACTTCCAGCTGCGAACTTGACTCTTCCACTCGGTGCATACGCGACCTGCACAAAGAAACCGCCGAAGTTGGCAGTCGAAGACACCCAGTGGAGAAAGTTCACGACTTCCGAAAACTAGCAGCAGTGGTGGTATATAACGGTTTGTGTTTCGATGAAATTGTAGTTGTAACTCGCAGGGTGAGGCAGTCGTTCTACGACTGTTTTGATTTTATTTGGGAGTTAAAAGAAAAAAGGACTGCCAAGTTCTTGGAAGTTGAAAAGAATAGCAAGACGTGCCCTTAAGTTGAAAAAAAAATACGAGTAACAGAAAGAACCTCCTATGGAGCCAGTGTTTAGAAGTGTACATAACGAATTTATTTCTTGCGCGTTAGCATCATTCTCTTTCCTGGAATCGTTTGTCCGTGGACTGTAAATGGTTTACAACTGTCTTTATCGTGTATAGTTCTTTGTAGCTTAAGCCCTTGCATGCTAGATGAAACATAATAGGGACATGGGATAACTTGTTGAGGTCGGGTTTATTAGATATTTGATATAAGTGAGTGAATTGTAGTAAGCTAATTAAAACTCACACGACTAGTGTAGATTTAGTTCTAGCTTTATGCGTATTAGCCTGTACACTGGAGGATTTATGGGGGAAGTTTAGGGGGTTAATCCCTCTACAGAACATGTTTTTCCCTAAAAAAAAAATGGCAAAAACGGCTAAATTGTGCATATTTTGAGATTTAAACATTCATTGGGGGTTTCATTTACCAAGAAAAATATGTAATTGTTAGACATATTTGTCACGAAATTTCAGGTGACGCCTCCCCTCTTTCAGAAGTCGGTTCTAAGTCCGCCACTGAGCTTGTACATGTAGTGCACAATACACTAGCACGTATTTCGTGAAATCGGCAACATTTATCCAGCAAAGACTTGAAGAAGTGGTGTAAGTACCGCTGTCGTTGAACTTTTTTTTCGGTACGGTAGAATGATGTTAATCTTTTAAAAGGTAGGACAAAATGGAAAAACAAGGCGGAAGTGCTTATTTGGAAGGTTGTGTTTCACTTTGCGGCGTATGTTGTGAAGTGTTCTCGAGGGTTTTCCATCCATTGCATTAAGTTGAATGGATGGCGGATGGATGGGTTGGAGAAAGAAGGAAAGAATTTTCGAAATGGAAACAGTTTTTTTTTCTTCTCTTTCCAACTCTTCCATTCACTGAGCGAGGCAAGATTTGGAATTAAACTTCATGAAAATCGGGTGGTGGAAGTTGAACGGTACTAATTAGAATTCAAAGTACGCCAAACCGGGATTAATTTTATCTGGCGTGGAGCACGAGCGAGCGCACGTTTCGGCCTTCTAATCTGCATGCGAGCATGCGCATTCATCCGATGTTTCAACCCCCTCTCTTTTACACCCCCCTTCCTCCCCCGTACTCTTCTTCTTCCTCATCTACTTTCAATCCACCCCCTTATAGTTCCCCTATCTTTTTCCTTTCTTTCTGTCTCTCTTTACTCTTCGCAGTTGGCACATGCGCGCATTTCTTATGCGGCGCCATGTTTCCTGTTGCTACTCCATGGTTGAGAGACTTGATGATTTTTCCCTTTTTTTATATCCCCTATCTATTCCGTTTGAGTTTTGCTTCGGATAGAACCGACAAAAAAATAGTATATCTAGCACCTTGTTTGTGTTAGGACATATGTAAATTATCGAGTTTAAACAAGACTTCTTTATTATCTTGTAGGGTCCTTTATTACCAAGCACGTTGGGATAAGCGCTTAGAACTTCCTGGAAAAGTTGGGTTACGCGTTAACTTTGTTGACAGAATTTCACATTTTATACGTTTTTACTTACTTTTTCTTTAACTTTTGAGTATACGAGTAATTGATAACTTTTTTTACAACTTCGTAATTTAATTACTGAAACCAACACGAAATATATGTTTGGCTAAAATTTATTAAGTGTTTATTTGGATGGATCGGTTTTATACTCTCAACAATGAATGGTTGCTCACGTAATGAGGTAGTAGTACACTATAAAAGGGTAGTAAACTACATGTATATATAAGAAAAAGTATTTATCTTTGTGTACAACAATGTGTGGTGACTTGGAATGAGCTTAAAATGTAGGTATATCGTCAGCAAACACTTTTCGAGGAAAAACGAACTCCAAAATGTGACAAAATCTCAGAATTGACTGGACATTGATTTGTGTAAATTTGATACACCAATATGTTCCACGACTATGTTCAAAATTTCAGCTTTGTAGGTCATCGGGAATTTTCCAAAAAAAACAGCTCAAAGATATTAAACCACTTCGACCTCAGAGTAAGTTAAATAAAAGTGGGTAAAAACAGTTGTGACTTGTGAGGCTGGTTTCGATTTAAACAATAGCAAACGCAACGGTGCACTACATGCATGTTATTAATTTTAAAAAATGGGCTTTTTATTATTAAAGGCGTTTATTTAGTTCACTCTGTGTGTCTGTTACACTCAAAATGTTCGTAAATTGGAAGCTATTTTTGACCTAGTTCCCGA
>JAQIWH010000964.1:0-37339 GCA_034695005.1 Cryptops parisi | reverse complement strand
CTGCACAAATGTTAGCGCTTATAAGCGAAAAAAAGCTGCATTGTGAACTTAGCCACTGTCTGCGTTGCATTGTTATCATTTATCTGCGCAATATCGAAAAGTTTTTTTACGTTGTGAGCTTCCGTCACTCCCTGTTTATAACACGTGGTATACATGGCTTAGCCATGGCTATGAGTTTTAAATGAATAAATAACTGGAATGAATATTGCGACAGCAATATGAGCTTAAACAACTTTCCCGTCAAGTTGACGGGTTTAAAGCTAGTTTACTATATTAAAAGAGTATACATCCCATGTCTTATAAGTCAAGCATCGTGAAAATTATATTAAACTAGCTAATAGCCAAAAAATGGCGGGAATCTAGTCAAAGCAAAAAATTGAATCTGGTTATTTGAATCTGTGTATTAAAATTTTTAATCTGATACGAAGAGCTGTTTAAACAGATAAACACAGAATTGGAAAACCATATAAGTACGGTGACCATACGTCCTCTATTCTAATGGACAATCCTTTATTTCACAGTGGTGTTCTTTATCTTGATTTATTTTGTTCTGTTCTCTGTTTTTTCCTCGTAAAAAAAAACTTATTTTATCCTTTATTCCCTCGTCAATACTGTGAGGTGATAAGCGAATCAAAATTTCATTTTATACGCCTCATATTTGCTGCACTTGTGAGTTGAGTAACTGAGTAAGTGGGGGGGGGGGATAAATTGAACATATATTGCCATCCACAGGTATTTATGAGAATAGTCAATGTAACAAAAAACGCGTAAAACGAGAACCGCTTAAATCTAAATTCACATAAATTAAAATTCGCACAAATCGATACTTGCAGAAATCAAAAAATAGTATTACACAAAAAATGCATAAATAGAATGTCGAATTGAGCAGAGGTCGCATTGATTTACATTCGTATTGAACTAAATTTGCATAAACTAAATCTTGCAGTAATATAAAATGAAACTACAGTACCGGTACTTAAAACTCGCATAAATCGCATAAATCAAAACTCGTATAAATTGAAATTCGCATTAATCGAAACTAGCAAAAGTCGATAATAAAATTACCCAAAACTTGCATAAATCCAATATCTGTATATAAAGGGTATTCTTGAAAAGCATTTTTAATGTACATAGTTTTTCAATAGAGGCATCCTACGGTGACGTTGTTTACCCTTTATTTTCTCCATGTGAAATATGGTCACCGTATATATATAGGAAATAATATCAAAAAGTAATTTTCAAACATCGCGTGTATGTATATATATCATACTCTGTACGCTAGTGTAATTTATTCACTACGCACATAGTGACTTGGCGTTATTTTTCGGCGCAAAAAACCTTGGGATTTGGAAATAAATTTGTAAAAATTAAACCTTACTATACATTAAAACTAGCTGGTTGGTGCTTTCATGTTTTTTAATAAATCATTATTGATTTTCCACGTCGGAAAATTCAATTGCCAAAGTAGGTTCGTCGTTACAAGGTTCTCTTTTGGCTCCCATACGTAAGTGCTTCCTGTCGTGATTAATTTTTAACGGTAATAATTCAATCAATAACTAGTGGAAGTTTATTTTCTGCAACTTTCAGCTTTGACCAATTTCCTGATAACTGTAAACTTTCGTCACGAAAACATGGCTGAATTGAGTATATTGATGATCAATTGGTTCTTAATTGGTGCTGCTAAATTGGTTTATCCTACACCGTGTTCAAAAACTGTTTTGAGTTTAATCTAACCATCAGCGTACATAAAAAAAAACCGGAAATAAACCAACACTAATTTCATGGTATTGTAACAGAATTTCCAAAAGAAAATTTCAACACCATTGTTTTTACTATCCAAAAAATCACGGGACTTTCTCAAAAAACTATCTATTGTGGTTGGACATTCGAAAATGTGTATAAAAAAACCCAATAGTAGTCATGTTTTTGAAAAAGTTTCTTGTAAGGACTCAATCCGAATAGAAAAGCTATGGACACTCTTTCGTTTAAGGTCATGTGAGAAGAAGGGGAAGAAATGTCCAGCAGATGATTTCCATCAGAGTGCAAATGCGCAAGCGTGGAAAGCTGTTGGAGTTCAACACATGGGCATCATGGTTGGGTTCTTGCTGACCATCAAGTGTCTAGCACTGTGAACCCTCAGAACCTTGTTGTGGTTAGTCTAGTGTGATATGGAAGCAATCGCGTGGATTCGCCGCCTTTCGCTTTCTCTTTCTTCACGTTTTCTTATCACGCCAAACGAGTTTATTGGACGAAAATCTTATCTCGTAAACGCAAAATTTTCAAAGAATGCATTTCTATTCTTCTTTTTTTCTTATTTGCCCTCTTTTTGATGGTCGCCAACTTTCCTCAAACGACATGAACAATCCTATTGTCGATAACTCAACCTTGTTTTAGACCTTACCAACAAATACAGTATATAATTGAAGGGCCTGGTGTATAACAAGGTGCTCAGTAACATTTTTACAGTTTCGAGGAAAACGCTTTTAAAGATCTCAACTTGCCTTGCTGTCTATAGAATATTTCACACTTCTTGCACTAATATCTTTGCACATGTTGTTGTGTTGCTCAAAATTATGCGTTATAAAGGTAGAACTGAACCTAACACATGCGAAAATGCTTCTAAGTCATTTTGACAAAAATGTTACTAACACCATTTTACACAAGGCTCTTTATTTCTTTCAACCATTCAAGTACTAAACATATTTAATTTGTCTTTAATTAACTATAGCAGTAAGTTTATATAAAGCCTATTTTAAACGTCACACTTTTTTCAGTCAAATTCTGTCAAATCCAACTGTTTTTCTGACGTCATACACACGTCCGTGCGCGTTTTCGTGCTTTCGGTCAAACAACCAAACACAATAAACGCACTGAAACGCTCCCGAATGTGTGTATGACGTTAGAAAAACAGTTGAAATCGATGAAATTTGATTGAAAGTTTGACGTGTAAAATGGGATTTAGTGTTAATGTCAATCTTATTTTTTTTTATTTACATTTATTATTTTAGATGACTTTTGACCTTGTCTTTGGAACTTGCCAACAAATATGGAATGTGTTAAGAGTTCATACCCTGTACATAGGTTATCCTTCTTTAAAAACAATTTAAGTTAAATTAAACTAGTAACCTTCAAAGTTAAAAATTTCAAGAGAATTATATTCATAAATAGATCTTATACCTACTGCAATAAACCTGCCATCTACACGTTAAACCGTAGTGAACTAACTCACGTTTTAGAGTTTGAGTTAATTTATGAAATAAAACTACTAAATCATGGTCTAGGCTTAAACTAAGAATTATATCGCTGGATCAATTGAACAGTCGCACGGCACTGTTATTAGAATTGGAATAGCCATCCGTATAGACAAATCATCCGTAAAATCATCTCTTTTTTGCCAAATCGAATTTTTTTTACTTAGTTCCCTGTGGTTTAGGACGATTCACACTGTCTTCAACCTAAACACATCCAATATTTGAAAAACTCGCATAATCAATTTTTTTTTACTATTGTATGGAGTTATACAAACTGTTGTTAAACAATACACTCTTGTATTCTGGGACTGTCGTAGTAAATTTTGTAACGCATCATTTACCCAATACAGCATTTACAGCTTTTGTAGACATTTCAATGGATGTCACTTTGAGTTTTACCAAACATATATTGCATTTCGACTACGTACACGGTTTTTTCTTTCACACAAGTGATCAACACACTAAGTTCTTATTTTCGTTCTCGAGCGGAAAGTTTTACTGTTTGGCAGTCAGAAGATGTGTAAGTGAAATTTATTCCCCTACACCCAGTAATGTCCACAAGGGGAAGTGGGAGGGATTTCGGTGGTACATGTCCAACTCTCACGTGAATAGCAAGAAACGAGCTGGTTGTTAAATCGAGCGCATCAAATTTGGCAAGGCCCAAAACTGTCCATGTTTCGAATTCCTACGATGGTCGAAATGGGTAGCCAAGCATGATGGCAACAGCTCTCGTGACAAACACGATTTCGACGAGTTAATTAAATGACGCGACACGCTTTACAACATCTTCGCCGACATCTTGTTCGACACTTTTTCTTTTTGTTTCACCTTCTTCGTCCCCCTCTTCCACCGAGCCAAAGACAACACGATGGTTAAAACAATTAGCATTTCGCACCTGTGAATCGTGGAAATTAACATTTTACACCAATCTACATACAGCGGTTTTGCGCGTGACGCTTTTAATAGCTTTTAGTAGACAAAGTAAGACGTTTGTTTGTAATGGGAACTACTACCTACACGTTGTTATACTACACACATATCTTAATAACGCACTATAAATTAAGGGTGTTCTTCAATTTATGCAAGAGATGCTTTCTACGAGAAAACAACCGAAAGGTTGCATACGAGGTGAAAATTTAACACACGGAATGCATCTGTACAACAAAATATATATACACACCTGTACACTAACGACTAACATCACCTTCAAATCTCTTCTGTAACTACATACCAAGTTTGATATTGTTAGCATTGCTGGAAAAATTTATGAAACTTTTTTTAAGAAAACATTAAATAAATGTTAATATTTTAAGAAAAAATCAGGAATCACAAAGAGCTAAGTCAGGTTAATAGAGTGAATGGTCCAATTTGGTGATTGATTTCTCAGCCAAGAACTCCTGAACACTCCGCATTATGGCTTGCAGAATCTGTTGCTCTCTAAACTTGTATCACTTATTTTTACGCCAAAACGCTCACACTTGTACTGTTTACGCAACTACTCACTTATTAATTGCTCTATTAACTTAAGGTTTTAGTATTCACTAGTTAAAACATGCCCAAACACAGAGACATGTGCTTATGCCCACTTTTTTTTACTATGCAATCATTCCGGGAATCACATTGACTCACCTTATATGATATCCAAATTCCAATAAAAAGGAAAATTTACAGTGGACAATTCCAAAATGCGGACCATCATTCGCGCCATTTGGAGTAGTGCACGTTGTAGAATGAAAACAAAAATTACAAAAACGTTCATATTCGCATAATAACGAACAATATTTGCTAAAAACAAGCATCTGTAAAGATTATCGCATAATAGCTGAATGCCACATGAAAAGAGCTCTGATAAATAGCACTCTGTACTGTAGATAAGAATGTGGTTGTTTTAAAAAGTAACTAAACTATGCATAGCATGGCTTAACCAGCAATAAGCCCATGCTTGGCACGGGTGTGACGTTTGGAAGGAAAATATCATTTCGGCCAAAAATTCGAATATTCATAGACGACTCGCTAATGTTTTAAAAAATACAATTAAAACATACTACTATGGCTTATAGTAATTAAGCAATACTATTTTTAATATAGAAGATTTTCGATTATATTTTGCTCAAACCTCGCGTAAATCAAAAATCGCATAAAATAATCAAACTACTGCCGCAAAATGTGAAGAAAACATAATTTCTTCAAATATAAGGATTTTTTAAGGATTTTTGACATTTACAAGAATTTTTAAGTCGTGATGAAAAAATAGCATATATGCAACTCGCATAAAGGACTTCTAGTTATACTGACTTAATAAAATTCATCTTTTTGTATAAACTTTTTAAACCTATTTATTTTATTTATTTATTGCTATTTTACGCCCCACATGCGCAAAATACAAACAAAATGTAACGATTGGAGTTTGGTTCCAGCAGTTTCATTACCTTTACATAGATTCTGTAAATCCTACTACTATATAATTTAGAAAGTTTATTTGTTTGTTCGGCTATAAAAATCTACACGTTTAATCCTAGAACCACCAAATTTGGCAAGCTATCTAATAAGATTAAAAAGAAGAGCAGTAAATGGCCCATAGTTTTGGATAAGGTCCGGAACAAAATGTTCGTGAAAACTTCCACTTTTTCGCTCTAGTTCCTCAAGAAATTGTTTGTTTTTTTTCGACTAACTTGAAATTTGAACGGCTAGCACTTCTACCCGGGTGAACAAGATGATGTTGCAAATCTTTCACTTTCACATCGGGTGAAGTTTGGAATGTAAATGATTCTCTGATGGATAAATTATAGAACTAGGGTATATCAGCTTGATAATGAATTCCCTACTTTTGACCAAAATGAAAAAAAAAAAGTGAAATGGAAAGCACAAAAATAACGGGCCAAAAGTTGAGCGAAATTCTCCCGTGAGGTTTAAATCAGCGAGGAGAGAATTAATAATGTAAACCTAGTGTAACATTGAATTAATTACTAAATCAATGGAAGTCGCTTGAATTCTAGATGCAATTAAGGAGATTGCATTACTCCAGATTTATGTTGACGGGCGTTGTAATGAATAGTGCACGTCTACTGCTAGAAGAGAAGCGAGGCTATCAACGTGTATTTAATGAAAAACTGACATGTACGTCAAGCATGTAGTCATTTCAAGATAGATCTATAACAAGCGAGTTGCAAAAGTTTTTTTGGTTTCACTATTGGTTTCATTATTTGGTACAAGTCCACTCTTTGGATACCAACAACAAATTCAGACCAGTAACAAAGGCAGGAAATGAAGTCCGGAAAACGATTCCCAGACAGAAAAAGTGCTACGTGATGATGGCAATCAGGAAATGAACCCCAATAACAAACCAAGAAAACGAAGGAAAAAATGTTCATATACAACTTTTATATCCCAAAGGCTTTCAAAGACCAATTCTCAATCTCGCCATGTTCCGAGTAAATCTGTAACTTAACAATTTGAAACTTCCTACCTTCCATTGATTACAAAGTGAAAAACAAAATACCTATGCCCCCAAAAAAAATAGATTTCAAAACGGAAACAAACGAACAAACAATCGTTGATCTTACCAACCTCCAACTAAACGTGCAACTCAACAATTTAGAACTTCATACCTTCCGTTGTACAAAAACAATATCTAAGAAAATTATTCCAAACATGAAGTATACTAGATTCATATGTGAAATATCTTCCCAATTCTTATTCTGACCATGTTCCAAATAAACTTGCAACTTAACCATTTGGAACTTCCATTGTCCAAAAAGTCGAAAAATGCGCTTGCAACTTAACCATTTGGAACTTCCTTTATTCCATTGTCCAAAAAGTCGAAAACAATCTCCAAGAAAATCCCGCGCTGATTCCAAACACAATTACATAAATTGAAGAGCTTCGGGCAATATAATGGTAAGTCACCACTTTTTCCAAAAATCACATATTCACATCAAATTGTTTCTCAGTACTGTTTCTAGCTTGTTATTTTACCACTTCTTGGATTTTCCATTAAATGACAGCAAAATACTGTATAGAGAATAACCTTGTATGGCACTCCATAGAGTTTCTCACCAGAAAAACGGCTCTTCTGAACAATTTCAAATATGTGGCTTACCATTATATTGCCCGAAACCCTTCAATTCATAGGCGAAAATTTACTCTACTTCTTAATCTCACCATGTTCCAAGTGAACCTGCAAGCTAACAATTTGGAACATCCTACTATAATCCAAGAAGAAACTTCCAAAAAAAAACAAAACAGAATTTCCACAAAGAAATTTCTCAATTCTTAAGCTCAACATATTCTGAGCAAACTTCTGAGCAGACCTACAACTTGAACAAATTGGAATTTCTCCTACCAAAGTTAACTGTTGTCATTCTCACTCGCTGTTTTTCCTACCTTTCTTTTCCATTTCCGGAAAGAAGCTTAGGACTACTATACATTTGGGCTTAAGACTATACACCACCTTTAGTTAGTGAGTTTCTTATCTTTCGTTCGGTCATTTTCAACTTTACAACCACCCTATAATTAGCAACAACGGGGTATTAAAAAAAAGACGATAAGAACCAAAAAAATAACACTTTTCTTCTTGTATCGACTATACTCTTTCGTGCCAACATCACAACGGTAGTAGCAGCAAAAATAATGGTACGTTCAAGAATGAACCAGGTGTGCACGCGAGTTTCCTGATAATTAGACTTCGAGTGGATTGCACCCCCAACAGCAGCTGAAAGGGTGGTGGCGGATGGGTTAGAAAACAGGCCTTTGCTATGGTGATGGTCAAAGCCAAGAGGATTAGAGGCGTCAAATTAATAGCAACTCTTTCTTCCATTACTTCCTCCTACTCTCTAACAACCTATCGTGCAGTCTGGCACCAACCATAACCCCCCCCCCTCACACTTTTCGTCTGTCAACGCCATGTTACCATTGAAATCAAAACCATCATCAGTACTCCCCCTTCTCTTCAAATAACGATCTTGTTCTAATAACAGCTACCATAACAAAAATTTAGACCTATATACTGTATATAGGTTATATATATATGTGTATTTTTTAAGGGGGGGGGGGCACCCAAATTCTTTTCAGATTTTCTTTATATGCTACAAAACGTCGCTATTATGCAATTTTGTGAGTATCGCATAAGTCATTCATCGGATAAGTCATCGCATAGTCATTCAAAAGTGAATGACTACACCCGCCTCACAAAGTACATGCCACGTAAGGAGTAAATATACATGTCTTTCACAATTTCAAGTCTTTCATTATACACGTCTTTAACGATTTCATGTCTTTGACGATTCCATGTCTTTGACCATTCCTTGTCTTTGACGATTCCATGTCTTTGACGGTTCCATGTCTTTGTCGATTCCATGTCTTTGTCGATTCCATGTCTTTCACTAATTGACAGATATATTTTTTTAGACATTTCGATATTGGACATTGTAATGGACATTTTATGGACATTTCCATATATGCGACTTTCGATTGATACACATTTTCGGAGATTGTAATTCTCGCACACATAAATAAACGACTATTTTTTAATTAAATAAATTCAAGTCAAAACTATACCGTATACCAATTCAATTCTTTAGTACAGTTACATCACAATAAAACAGTTAAACCAAATAATCTCGTACAATGGAAACTGTAATTGGAGGGTTTGGTGTAAAAAAAAAAAAGTGTTAAATAATTTTTACAACTTCGAGAAAAACGCGTTTAAAAATCTGAACTTGCCTTGCTGTCTATGGGTAACTTCACATTTCTTGCAGTAATAGCTTTGCAGTTTGCACGTATTGTTGTTTTGCTTAAAATTATGTGTTAAGAAGATGGAATTGCAACTAACACATTGGAAAATGCTTTAAGTCGTTCTTGGCCAAAGTGTTACTTAACATCCATTTACACTAGGCCCTTCAATTATATTAGTCGTTAGCGACACTGGTTTCTTCATGCCATCATAAGTTTCATTTCAAGATTTCACCACAAAATCAGTCTACTGATACTGTAGAACGTAACCTTCAAAGTACAACACTAAATCCGATTCTAAGACTTTAACTAGGTGACATTACTTATGAGATGATGGCCAACTTCTGTGGACATTCGGAAGAGTTGACTGGTGTTTAAAAAAGTCCCCAGTGTACTTTCACCAGTTGTTTCTTATAGATAAAAGGAAAAATAATCGATTTTTCTTTTTCATTTAAGAGGAGGAAAAATGGACTTGTCACAATCAGTTACTGCCTGTTATGTAAGGTCTAAAAGAATTTTCAGATCACAAATTGGATTGAACACAACGAAAAGAAAAGATTTTTTCCCCTTGATTCGAACGTATAAAACTATTATCCTATAAGCGTGTAGGATTTTCTCCGAGTTTTCGGATAATGAACTTTTTTTATATATATATAAATATACTTGTACAGCATTATTTGAACAAAAAAAAATCTATACGAAACTATAACGAAAAAAAAAATTACCTCAAAAACCTAGTGAAGCCAAAAAAAATATCGTTTAAAAAAATAAAGTTAACAATTTATGTTTTACCCGAGCACCTCTAGATTTTAGATAAACACACTATTTGCCAGATCTTTTGGCCAAAACATAATTTTTCCTGTACTAAAAAAAAATCTGGAATTCCGGTGAAGAAAAAAAGTAATATCTTCATATAAATTTGATCTAGCACAAGAATGTCAACAACGACAATCTTATAGTTTCAAAACAAAACAAAACAAAAAACTGGACTTCAACCTGAACTTGTTAATCGTTGGCATTTGACAGTCGCGACAAGCGAACGATTCCAAATGAAAAATTCCATTCTTTTTCCTTGGTATCTTGTTTTTTTTTCTTATAACATAACACACATTCAACATAACCAATTTTTTTTTCTTCTCATCTAAATTCCAGTAGATTTTTTGTTCTTCTGTTCATGGGAAAAACAAACATAGCTTTCAGCACAGCACCCTATCTAAAACTATAAATAGTAAAAGCCTGGTAGACAAAAGGCAAATTTAGAATGGAATCGGACCGTTTCGGAAAACGATTACGAGGAGAGAAATCGCTGAGCATTTGTTCTTTACCCTTAATATATAGCCATAAACATCTTAACGCTACATCATTTCTTCATCTGTTAACAACAATACTTGTTTTTTGTTTTGTTTTTAAAAAAAAGTTTATTTTGAAATATGACCCTAAATTTGGGCTTCTCCCTTATGCTTTGAATAAGTTCTGAATCGAGATGATACTTACTGTATACAATACAAGTAAGTCATATTATTCCTCTAACTTTAAATGACATCGATAGCAATCACTTGCAAAAGATTGATTTAATTGATTTTTACGTAACGATGAAATAAAAATATAGCACTTTTTTGTTAACCGAGAGGCCGCTGGTAGCGCTATGGGTTGGGCATGCAATTGTTGGTTTCACTAACTTGAACCAACTAACGCCTATGCGTATAGATGCCTCCTAGTTTAGGTAAGTTAAAGATAGATACCTCACTATATACAAAAAACACCGTAACAACGTGAGAATAAACAAGTACATTAAAAATGCTTCGTACTTTCCTGTTATAGGAGGAGCGTGTCTGAGTTGCTATTTACTTGTACTTAGTTATGGGTTTATTTTGCAGGTAAAGTTAGGAAAACAAAACAATATCATACATTTAATACGTTTCTTTGTTTTTCCTAACCAAACCTGCAAAATAAACCAATACAAAATGAACCAAGTACAAAGCAAATATCAACATCAAACTCGCCCCGGCTATAACAGGAAAGTACCAAACGCTTTTTAAGCAGCACACAAGTATAGCTTATTGACATATACAGATATATTAATAATATTCTACTGTATAGGTACATACATAATGCAAAAAAATCCATTTAATTTCTGCAAGTTTCCATTTATGCGAATTAAAATTTATGCAATCGTTGAGTAATTCGATTATTTCAATTATGCGAGTGTTGAGTAATTTCATATTTAATGGAATTACTCAACACTCTCATACTTACTCTTGATGGAATTACTCAGTTTTTTTTTACATTGGACTTACGGGGTTTTTGAATTACGCGAAGGACTTATGCGGTTCTCGTTTTATGTTTTTTTTTTGTCTACATTGACTGGACTATACAGTATATTTTCATAAACGACTGTAGATGGCAGTATACGTTCACTTCCCAGCTCGCTTACAAACTCATTAACTGACGTTAAGTTAGTGAAGTTAACAAAGAGTAAAGTAAAACAATAAACCAATTGAGGTTACATAAAAAGTATACATAAGCTAGCTTGCTGTATCCCGTCACACAATATTGACGGGTGTAGAAGTGAACTCTCTTTCATACTAATCATCGTTTACATTTCCCCTGTTTAGACTCATGTTACTTTGCAACATTCGTCATTTTTTCAGTGTTTGTGTTGGTCTAGTAACACATCTATCATTGTTTACTTCACGTTATGGTAACCTCAACAATTTAAAGCATCTCATACACACATATACAAAAGAAATTATAGCAGTAGATTGTAAACTAATGTTGCAAAGCAACATTACATTATACATGGGGCTTAGTTCTACACTCCCGTGATTAGTATGCCAACCACGGATTTAACTTCTTGTTTATTTTTATTTCTTATTTAAAAATCGCATATCTTAATATTTAACCTAAACCGCAACCTATTTCCATAACACCACAAGCGGAACCTCGATTTAATAGAAAAATACCAAAAACATAACTAAACAGCAAGCCCGAAAATTTTAACACTTTAATACAAGTTTATATCGACAGAAAAAAAAAATTTAAAGATGATTTTTGCCCACCCTTGGAAAAAAGTCGTGTGTCTAACCCATAATAGATCAAATAAAAGACGAAAATAAATAAATAAATCAATAAAAACAAACAATAAAATTTGATGAACAACAAATCCAGGAATGCCATCGTCATAAAACACAAACGACACTAACCTACCACGCAAAACAATTTGTGAAATAAAAACAAAAGAGACACTTATTTTCGTGTATTACCAAGGCAGTTTTTATTTGACGACTCCAGAAACATCACCGACCATTACCTTTAAACCAAAGTTGAAAATATTTCTCGAAAACGACGACATCAAATAGTCGATTTAGGTCTCCTCAAATAGCGATTTACGTTTTTTTACAACATCATTATCACTAGGGTTGGCAAAGTTTTTAACGATACCATCATCGCGAATTAAAGATTTCTCCTTCAACAGAAATTAACACCGCCAAAACTGGACTGGGCACGAAGCTCGATGAAAACGAGACTATAAAATGCCTATAAAACACATAGGCGCGCACTAACCAGGTAACAACCAATCAACAAAACAAAACCCTCAACAGCAATACTACGACGTACAATAATAATACCAACAACGAAAACTGAGCAGCTTCCAAAATTCCCATCTCAGGGATGCGGGTTCTAATGATGATGGTATCATCCTGAATGAATATTGATTTACACAATAAAGCCGACGGTTTCGTACGTTTTCTAGTTTTCCTTTTCCTTTTCCCACCAAAAAATGGCGTTTAAAAATTTCTAGAATCTTCTGCTTTATACGACTTTTTAATACGTGTTTCGCATGTATTTATCATGTCAACCCATCTACACATTACTAAAATATTTGCATTACTATTATTAAAGTGTAAAATTTGTTTGTTTGTTTTTCATGAAACACCTAGTTAAAGTGAGAAACATGCGAATGCGTGAAACATTTAAGTGTCTTAGTTGACATAACTAATTTTTATTTCATCATTAGTAATGATGATATCTTAATGACATATGAAGGTATTTAACTAGTATTTCATAAATGTATGTATTTTACACTTTAACCAGTATTTTTTATAAGATAAGCGTTGTCAGTATTTTACGAAATGGTATGGTTTTCAGCACTTTACTGTATTTCGCACATTTTTTAGGTATAACATGAAATGATGGATTCACTTTAACCATTATTCTATGCATGCTAAAATTTCACAAATTAACCAGAATTTAATACGTTTAAGATATGTAATGGAATGATGGATTTACAGGGTTTACCGGTTTCTCCAGTTTACCGGAATTTGTATTTTAACTAGCTATTTCACGAAGATGGTTAATTTTACACTTTTAAGTTGGGTCGGTTTTATTTTTAAATAAAAATTTTGAATTTCACACTTCACCAGATAACATACTTAAATATGATATTTCATAAAATGACAGATTTCTTATTTTAACAGTAACATATAAACTTCCAATTTTATACGAGAACGAATTTCCGGTTGAATTCTTTTTATCCCACCACTCCCAATGCATTTTCGTAATAAATCTAAAACGTTTAATTTTAATTTTATATATGAGAAAACATAACCACAAAAATATACTTAATAAGAAAGGTACTTTCCTGTTATAGTCAGGCCCATTAGATGTTATTTGCTTTGTATTTGGTTTATTTTGGATAAGTTTATTTTGCAAGTTAAGTTAGGAAAAACAAAAACATTAAATGTATGATATTGTTTTGTTATCCTGACCTAACCTGCAAAATAAACCCATCACCAAGTACAAGCAAATAGCAATATCAAATGGGCCTGGCTATAACAGGAAAGTACTTTTATAAGTATAGTTAGTGTCTATAAATATTAATAAAATTGTTTATACATCGTATATATTTGCTTAACCATACATATCTAGTAATATGCGTAGACGGTAGAATATTCCATAAGTAAAACGTAGAGAAACGTATACTAAATATTTCTAAACATATCTTACATACCGTATACATTTTTACACATTCTAAATATACAGTGTAATTCGGTTAATGTGATCACTTTGGGACCAGTGCTTTTTGACAACAATAGCCGGCTGATATTATTAAACAATTGAAATAAAACATTAAACAGTGTATTGAGGCCGACTATTGATGATAACAATAGCCGATTGATAACATTATCCGTAATCAAGAGTTGTTTTAATTAGTTTAGGTAGATCCATTTTAATCACTGTAAAAATGAATAGGTCTGACTATAATCAAAATAATTGACAAATTCAAATATACATTTTCATAACTTATCCATCTTACAGAAATTAAGATGGACCATACCCAAGGGTCAAACTGATTAAAGTGATAATTGAACCTTGCTAATCGATACAATTCTGTCCGTGATTATAACAACCGAATTCTACTGTAATTGTAATAACTCAATAAAATATGAAACATCAACATAGGATTCTATATTAATTCAACCCATTTCAATTTTGGCATAACAGAATAACATAAAAGAAAGAACAATTCGTTTAATCTTTCGAATCAAAATGCTTACATATATCAACAAACGGTATAACTCATAAATAAAAACTAAATGTTTAATTAAAAAAACAAAACAAAATCGTTCTATTTAAATGTTCGACCACTACAAAAAAAAAACCAATGACCTTTAAAAAATATGAAGTAACCAACAATACAAAACGCATAACTCACTCTTTGGGCTGCCACGCAAAACTCAAAACGGAGCACTCGACCGATTTTTTCTTGTACCAGGGGGGTGGATTTCAACCAAAAATAAATAAATAAATAGTGGATAGCCTTTTGGATAGAGACGACGAAGACGACTCCTCTTCTCAGAAAATTCTCGACTGTAGGACTATTCAGACTGGATGCTGGAGAATGTCTGTGTGGAATGAATGGTTCGCTTCTCTCTCTATCACACACTATTCACCACTTTCTCCCTCTATACTTCTTGCTTCCACTCCCACCATTCAACGCGAAACTCACACCCCAGCTACCGAGAGAACCAGTCAACTCTTTGAGTGCTCCACCTACGATGAAAAATGGAAGTCCCAAATGGGACAGACACAGCTGACGGTTCGTCTTTTTCGTGCTAGCTTTGCCATCGACTTGTCCATATCCTGACACGTTAGTTCGAACGTTTCTTTCCCTGTTTTCCCTCAGCCATCAACTTTTTTCTTCTTTCACTGCTACTTTTTTCTTTCTTTCTTATTCTAACCTCAATCCACACAAGCAGTATTGATCTATATGTCAATGAATACATTTTCCTAGCTTTTTCTTCGAAACCCCAGTACAATGGATACCTACCATTCTTCACGCCGAATGGTAGAGAAAAAAGTATAAAGAAAAATAATAAAAAAAAAAGGAGTAAGAAGAAGAATGGTGAAAATGACAAATTCGTCCCGTGCCCGAATAAAATAGAACATCAACTACACATCATTGGTGGTCGTGTTTTCTATTAAATCAATACCAAAAACTCATGTAATACAAATTTAGTATTGTCGCAATAATGATAAATGGGCTTGTTCAACTGTATCTGACCTAAAACTAATAATTTTTCAATCAGAGTACAAGTAGTTCTCATTCTATGCGAAGATAACGTCTGAATACACCTTGTATAGATATAAATCCTAATATGGTGTCCTAAAATGGTGTATATGGTGTCCTAAAAGTTAGGCTTCATAGAACATGTATTTGACACTGTAGTTTTGTGTTTAACATTGATTTATCAGTTGAAGTGCCTGTTGCGAAAGGATGTTAAGTAATACTTTTGTCAAGAAAGAACCTAGAAGCATTTTCGAACGTTGTTTGGTGCAATTCTATCTTCTTAACACTTAATTTTAAGTAAAACAACATGTGCAAAGATATTAGTACAAAAAATGAGAAGTAGCTTATAGACAGCAACGCAAGATGAGATCTTTAAACACATTTTCCTTTAAATTATAAAAACGTTACTTAACACCCTTTTACAGCAGGATCTTCAATGAGTTGTTATATTTTGTTTTTTAGTGTAACCCCCATGTGTTGTAATTAGTGAACTAAAGCCCATTTAACATATCAAACTTTTTAAATCAAATTTAATCGATTCCAACTGTTTCATGTCATACAAACATCCGGGCGCATTTCATTGCGCATTTCATCCGTGCTTTTGTTGTGTTTTGTTGGTTTACTGAAAGCACGAAAACGCGCCCGGACGTGTGTATAGCGTCAGAATTGAAATCGATGGAATTTGATTGAAAAAAATTTGACGTGTAAAATTGGATTTACTGATGACTGATATATGACATAAAAAATATTTCTGGTGGTTTTTTTTTGTATACTTTTCCTATGATGCCTGACTTTTGACACAACCGGTTTTTTTGTCTTTGTTCTCATAAAATGAAACAAATAATTAAATAAAGTTGTAAGAAAAGAACAGGAGCATTCAGCCACTTTGGTACCACGGCACAAAACCGCATAATAGCGAAGTTTTTGAGTTTCATAACTGGAATTTGTCAGAATCTTTCTTGTTGCATAACAGTGTAATCTCGTACAAGGAACTTACATCGGGAAGTTGTGATCAATTGTTTGTTTTTTTTTAACCATGATATGAAATTTTATTTATTTTATATTAAACCAATTTATTATGACTTTAGTTTACTTTAAAACAAACATTTCTTGGTACACCATTGGAAAATGAAATATCGTTCTTCACAACGGATGACAAATAGAGAAAAAGTCCGGTGACAAATTCACCCAGCATCTGAATAAATATAATACTTGTCTGAACTACGGTTTTTTCTTCCGTTAAAGAGTACCAAAAGTTCTTTATAAACTAAACACATTTCGCTGAGAAATACAAATTTCAATATAAAAACACAAAAAATCTAATTTTTCATGAACTATCACTTTTCTTTGACCAAAAAATGTTAATTCCGTTTTTTTTCCAAGTGAAACATTCTATCAGATGCAAATTTTTTAACCTTATTACATTGTGTCATTTTTCACTGTGTATGATTATGGCTAATAATATACTATATTATATTATATTATATTATTAGGCATGGTATGATAAAGAAAGATGAAAAATATCTTCTATACAACTAAGAATCTTGAGTGACGGATGTGACGTCAATATCAATGTTAAACTTGATATAATCGAGTACTTTGGTTTTTGTTCCATCCTAAATTTGACCATGATGAAACTAGATTGTACCATATTTGAGTTAACCGTCGCTTGCGACGGGAGTGGTACACCAGTTGGAATATTAAAAATATTTCAATATTATAAATAAATAACCAAATATTGATTCACTCTGGCGTATATGCATGATTCTTTTACAGTGTTTGCACTTAAAGTTCTTGCTCAAAAGAAACACGTTCCTATCGCGTTATTGAAATATATAGTTATTGCATAAACGAAAAGACATATCCTCTATCCCCAAAAAAGTAAAGCAAAATTTTATAAAATTCTTGGTGAATCTAAGAAACTAGAAGTATACCCCATGGTTGGATGGTAACCACGGGGAGTCAATGTTTAAACCCTGTGTTGAGTCTCATGTTGCTTTGCAACATTCGTTGGTATGAAAAAGTATCCAACCATATAAATACTTGTAGTTTTTGACAGAAAGTGTGTTTTATGGAAGCGAACATTAAATAATTTGTAACCAACTAACCAGCAAATTCCTATATAGTGACAGAACACGCCCGGATGTGTGTATGATGTCATAAAAACAGTTTGAATCGATGGAATTTGATTCAAAAAGTTTGACGTGTGAAATGGGCTTAACTTTTTGACAAAGAATTAGTCCGTTTTATTTTATTTTTATTTTTTAGTTCAGATATTTCATTTTGGAAAACCGCTTCGTGAAAAACATTCTTCTAAATAATTTTTTCGAAACAAAAATTATTATTTGGAACCTTTACGTATTACGTTGTGAAAATTTTGTGAAAGCAACTATAAAACACTTTTTTTTTGTTCCAACTCGAAATAGATTAATGACAGTTCACATAGTTGATTGAAAATCAAAACGCAAATAAACCTTTTGACAGTCTAATGAATTCCAGTTCATTATCCAAGAAATACCACTTCAAAGGAACAAAGACTTATGGTCGAGTCGGTTAAATCTACCTTAATCTCTGCAGAAAACAAAAGTGTTCGCTCAGTGTTTACCACTTTAACTCAACCTAGCAACGTTTTTGAAGGCGATGTATTTTTATCCGCCAAATCACAAATTGACGAAAAATATTCTATTTTGCAATCTGCACCGCATTCATGCTTTGCTGAATATTCCTTCACGAGAAAGGTTTCCAGAAATAGCTTGTTTATTGGTTTCTTCCTATCGATTTTGTAAAATTTTCGAATCCTTTCAAACTTGTCGTGTCAACTCGGTCCAGTGCTAAGTTTGTTGCAAAACAGTCTATATTAAAACTTCGACTACAACTTTAAAGTAAACAAAACACGTCTAACAAAATTTTTTGTGACACTATGCGACGATGTAAATGAAACTCCAGCTATGACTATTCTCGCACCAAAATTTGTTATAATGACATGGTATTAATTTATTATTGCTATAACCATATATTTAGGATAAATTTCCATTAATCACCGTTATCACTAAACTACGTCATATCAAGTTACACGTTTGATTTGGCAACTAAAGCAGATATAACTTTGTAGGTCTAGTTTAGATTGACCAATGAACGATAACAGCCACTCTGATAGGAGCTAATGTAATTGCAATTAATTTAGCGGTGACAAAATCTCTGATAAGTGACACTTTATTCTACAACAACAACTTGTTATTAATAGCTTTTATATTCTCAAACAATCAACATATCTCAAAATAGCAGTATATTATCATTAACGTATCAAACCAGTTATTGGTTTAAATGCCTAGTCAAAGCGTGAAATCCGTTAAATCATGGTTGGTTGGTAGTGTATACATGGATTCATGTAAATACATATTTCTTATACAGTATACGTAACCAGAAATATAAAGAATCTAGGCATTAAATACAATGTGTTGCCTGTTTTTTTGGTAAAGTATGAAATCAGCATTAAAATACTTATGCAAAAGTTTACGTCAAGTTTTAATTTGGACCTAAATGCAGTCTTAATTTTCATGTTAGAGAAAATATCAACTAACCTAAACAGTTTTATGCAAGATTTTATTTCTTACTTTGCCAAAAAAAAACGACATTCTATACATCGCTTATGCATTTATGCAATAAATTCTAAAGGTGATTCAAAACAACTGTATTGCTAACTTTTAGAGGTGATAAAGGGCATATAAAAAAACAATCTTTAAATAATGAACTATAGTCGAGAAATACCTCCTTATTGAAATACAACGAAACTACGGACGTTTCATGACGTATTGGTAATACATTGTTCCGATAGTAATAACCCGCAGAAAAAACAAACAAAGTTTTCGGGATCTCTGCTACAAACCTCCAGGGTATGTAGAAGAAGGAAGGGTCTAAAAAGATCAACTTTATTCTCATGCAAAAAATTCCGGAATACACCGCGTCAAGTGATACAGACGTCCAATATCCTGTATAGCGAGCTCCACTGCAATACACACATGTTGTGCAGATGGCTAGCAAACTTTGTTGTATAGTTACGGAAGTATTTTGAGACTATAATTTATTAGTGAAATATGTTCTATTCCATGCCCTCTATCAGCTCTATAAGTTAGAAATAGTTGTTCTAAATCACCCTGTATACATTGCCGGTGACATATATCACTACTGACCAACTATGATTATTGTTAACGATAATACATTAATTCGGTATATCGTACTTCAACTAGGTATTCTATAAAAATAACGCGTTTAACACTTTGGTAATGTTTTTTATTCTCAATCGTAATATTTATGCGACTTTACTAAAAAAAAGTTTTTCTCAATTTGACTCAAACACGTGACTCAATTTGAAAAATTTTGGTCTGAAAATCCAGACCAAAATTTCCATTCGAAAATTCGAAAACTCGTGCGCGCGCCATTTTCCGGACGGAAAATTCTAATTGTGCACTAAGCTTTAGGCGAGAAAATTTTGCTATTATGCGATTTTTGAGATTTTTGTATATTAACGTTGACGTTTGATCTTTTACTGAGAATGAAAGAAAAACCTAGTAAAATTGTGAAAGTTTTGAAAGCAAAAATATGTACTTAATATACTTAAACCTAATACGGTATTACCGTCAAAGTACGAAATCCTCTATTTCATGAAATTATTTCGGACTAACTAGGTATACTGTGTCATGAATTAACAGGATTTAACTACTTTAACAGCAACATTAAAAACATTAAAAATTAAACAAGTTTACCTTACAAAATTACACTACAAAAACATTACAACATTACAAAATAAACAAATTAAGAAAATAATACAATGACCAGTCTCAATTTTAACATCGACGAGTAACCCCCTAGTCGAATTCTACAATAAAAGGATCCTCTGTCACACACAATTTTTGATGTGGCAACTTTGTGAACTACTGGACGTCAGTATTTTGCCAAAGCAGTTTCCAAAACCGGCCAAGTTGGGCAAGTTGGGCTTTTAGAATTTTAAAAACAAACAGTTAGTCGTAAATCATTTCAAAACATTAGATTGACATAAGGTGCTGGTGTGCATCATCATCATCATTTATTATTGAACAACGTTTAAAACATTCAACTCTATAAATTCCTAAAACATTTTTTCAAACAATGTTTTTCGAAATTCTTGTATGTTTGTTTGATTTGGTGTTAAATTAGTCATCATAAGTGACGCAAACCAGATGGGACTTTGCGATTACAAACACGCGCCGGCAACGTTTTTATTCCATCAACCTGAAGAAATGAAGGCTTTGGTAGCAAAGCAGAAGCAGCAGCAGACTCGACCATTTTACCAAAAGGATAGTCACGATGATTTTTCCACCAAAACTAAAGGTAGAGAAAGCTGAAACTAGAGAGAAGAAGCCACTGAAAAGAGAAATGGTTGTACAAAAATCGATTGTCCAGATCCGGCAAATGTTAGTGTTCCTATCATTCATCATGGCGTTTTTATTATCGACTAAGAAGTCTATCATTCAAGTTGTTGTTGCTGTTGTTGAGGTTGTTTTTTCTTATATATCTATAGAAACCAACTTTTTTTGTCGAACAAGTTGTTAGTGGAAGATGTGTTCGAGCTGTCGATTGAAGATGATGTTGAGATGAAGTCAATAAAAGTAGTAGCTTTTTTAAAACCATGTAAGGCTGCTGGTCTTTTGAAGTGGAAAATCGAAGAAAAGTACACAACTCCCTAAAGACGAAAACTTCAAACAAACAGAAAGCCTTTGTCAACTTTTTTGTCAACATGAAGATAATCAATTTTGAAATCTTAGCAAAGAAAAGATCCAGATTCTAAAATA
Organism: Cryptops parisi; assembly: GCA_034695005.1. NCBI lineage: Eukaryota > Metazoa > Arthropoda > Chilopoda > Scolopendromorpha > Cryptopidae > Cryptops > Cryptops parisi. Next base: position 15,959 of record JAQIWH010000964.1, on the reverse strand, counting down.
ATAATAATGGTCAAAATCTTCACCGGTCTAATGAAAACTTCTTCATCAAAAAGTGAAGAACCAATCTTTTAAAAAACTTGGACTTTCAATTTGCGTCATAACAAAGCTACCATAAAACTAGCTTCAAAACAATTCTTTAAAAAACTTTTTTCCCGCTTAAGAAGTCAAATAAATCATTAGAAAATGTATTTAAAGTGCGACCGTTTGCCAGTTCCCGCTTAAGGTGGTTTTCAGTTATTTTAAAAAGTTATGAAATATTATATGACTAGTAAATAGCTTGTCATATATAAAGAAAAATTGTTTTATTTCTATTACACAATTCATTTTTTAACTCATGTTGCCCCGCAACATTCGTTACAGTTAATTATTGTTTTAACTCTATATTGGCCTCACAATATCCGTTGCGGTTAGAGTAACGATTTCGGTATAAGTCTTAGTTTTTTCACACAAGGTGGCGCTTTCATAACTGGTGTGGAGAAAGATGAACTAAAGTTTTATCCTATCTTTTACTAAGCCCGTCAAAAATTACAGAAATTTTTTTTTGTTTTTATAGTTATTCAACTCATATTGCATCGCAATATTTGTTGCAGTTAGAGTATCGATTTCGGTATGAGTTTTAAAATTTTTGCACATAGTGAAGTGGCGCTAGTAAAAACACAGTGACACTGCCATACAGTGGAAGTTTCTAGAAGGTTCTAAAATTCTTTCTTTATGCCCAGGTGCAAAAACAAAGAATCACGTCATGTTCCTTGTCCAATGGTTGTAACTTGTATGGAGGAGGAGGAAGTTCTTTCCATTTTATTAGATAGGATTAAAAGTCGATTTCATATAAAAAAATTGTATGTTACTGGCAATGTGTAAAATCCAGATATATAGAATACCAAGTCTGGTTTAGACAGTGCTATTAACTTAACATTGGAATAGTTTTACGTTAAACAAAATTGTAGGTTTGGTTTAAACCTAGGCCCAAAATTAAACTTAAATCTTTATTTTCGAGAAAATGTTAAAAACTAACTTTCAACAGTTGTAGAAAGATGTTATTTCATATTTTGCAAACGAGGCTGGAGATTATATAAAATGCTTGGATTTCATACATCGCCGGTAATAAATTATACTATACATTTTATATGTTCTGTATATATTGAAAACACTAAAATATGTATGTAGAGAACTTAACATGAATTTATATATAAAATGTAAATATATAAAAAAATATATAAAATGACCTCACAAAGGTGGAAACGTCGTAACCCTATTCAAAACGACCACAAAAGTATAAAAAGATGACCACGCTGGTCTATCGTGCAAGTGAGTCCAGTTAAAAGGTTTCACAATCCCGCACACACATAAGAAAAAATTCAATTCAACAACACACCAACTTTGTAGAGAGCTTTCCCGAGTAAGATTTAGGTGGAGCTGGAATCCCACAAGAAACTTGGCTATAGAAATTTAGCCATTTCGTTGGCTGTGAAAAGCTCTCCCTGGACGACCATCCATCAAGCACCAAAGTTACGTACTTTGCTTCTCTTTTTATTTTATTATTAGTATTTCTTTTTCTACGTATTCATCCTTGGGATTTGCGAGCGAGACACTAAAGAGGGTGGTACCCTGCACACACAATCATAAACCAAAAAAAAAAAAAGTATAACATCCAATTTCTTGTAATAAGCTTCGGGGCCAATGATGTAAATCCTCCCAGATGGCAAGCGAGAACCAATAAATGGTGGTGAAATTACGCACCTCATAAACAGCTAACGAATACACTTTAAACAAAAAAATAAACAACATAAAAAGAAACAAAGTAATAAACAAACCAATTTTTTCATTATATTAGCTCAGTTACTTGTGAATGAGTGAGTTGTGAGTTTGTGAGTGAGTGAAATGGGAATAGAACGTATACAGCCCGTCAAAATAACAGAAAAGTTTTTAATTTTGTTTTATATGGTTTTAACTCATGTTGCTTCGCAACATTCGTTGCAGGTATTTATTAGTATGACTCGTATTGCTTCGCAATATTCGTTGCAATTTGAGATTCCTCAAGCTACTTTTTTTGCTTGGTCGTTTTCTTTCACCTTTCTTACTGTCACCCAAGAGAGTGTCCCAGTGAGAGTTGGTGTGAGTGATACTAACCCCCCCCCCTTTTCCCTACACCAAATGTGGTGTAGAGGGGAAAGAAGGAAAAAACCGACCTTTTTGTCTCATAATCGCTGTAGATATATGCAAATAAGTATGCATTTCTGGTCCTATATTAAAATCCCGTGTAAAAGTGTAATAGAATACACTTATCCTTCCTTTTGATGTGTAGCATCTGTGATTAAATTTTGACTGAACTTTCTACAAACACCCTGTATTAATTATAAACTAATTACGCTGTGTAACACCGAGACTTTTAAAAGGTTTCATATCGTATTGAGAAAGTTAATCTTTTTGATTTTTTTTTTCATATTTTCTTATGTGTGAAAACTTTTGGGTCACCCCGTATATTAATTACTCAAAGAAAATTATACATACATGTCCATTCCAGTTTTTTCCCTTCTAATTTACACAAAGTTCACTATTAAATATTCGTAATTTATTCCACATAAAGTTTCCTGGACTATATTAAAATCCCGGATCTTAATAAAGAGTCTCTTCTTGAATTTTCATCACCAAACAATGTCGTCATCCGCGTAAATCCTTCGTCCTTTTTCAATTTTAAACACGAAAGACGAAAAAAAAAATAGAGAAGAAAAAATGTTCAACGTCATAACTTTTCGATTTGTGTAAATTCTCGTAGAAAATGACAATGTCACCGGATCTCTTTATCTCCCCTTTTTTTTCGCAGGCTTTTAAAGTCATAAATTGGCTTGTCTTTCTTATAAAAAAAAAAAAACCAAAACTTGTCACGTGACCTAGGAACCATTAAAAAAAATCCTAGACCATAAAAAAAAATTTCTAAAATTTAAAACAAATATTTTTGCTTGTAAAAGACTGCTTGTTGCACTTGGCATGTTTTATTATTATTGTTGAATTTTTTATGTATTATGTTGTATTATTATTATGCTGAATGATTTATTATTATTATTATTTTCAACTAACCTAACCTAATAATTATTTGTATAGATTCCAGTTTGGGTTAGTTAAAAATAATAAAAGAAGCAATTAACAACACGAAGCATGATACAAATGACCGTAGCCACTATCGTTACCAGCGATAATACCGGTTGATGGAGAAATACCATAATGCAGAACACACCCTATTATTTAATATGTTGTTAGATCAAAACAGTGACATTTTTAATTGGCTATGTCTTCTCAAATCTTTTCTCCGTTGATTTGTTGTGTTCAACTTCCACGACTTTGGCATTCGCAACAGTTAAGCAAACCGTTCGCGAATGTGAACGGGTTTATTGTAATGATTTGTTATGTACAAATAAAGATAAAAAAATTTCAATAAACATCGAAATAAAAGTTTTTCATTGAAAAAAAAATAAAGATCATTCGTTTTAAATAATCTTATGAATTATCTCAAAATGCGTCATAAACACTCATAAGACTAAACAAAAATAAACTGCGTATAATAAATTCTCACTTTAAGCACCTTATTAAAACAATTTCAAATTCACGTGCTTCCTGGTTTGCGTCGATAAACGAAATAAAAAACCACAGTTCTTCAAAAAAAAAGGACATTAAAAAAATCGACGACATTTGCATTTCTGACCTTTTCCTTTACGATTTGTTTCTACTAGAAGTTTTACACATTTCAACTTCCTTCTCTGGTGAAAATAACACAACATTAATACAAATTTACTACGTGATTATTACTATATAAAATAAAATATTAATTTCGACCAACCAACCAAACACAATGTTCTCTTGTATTACATAAACCTCAACTAAACTTCCTTATAATCTCACCAGGTGGCAAGTTAGCTAAGAGTGCTTGTACAATTCTGAATCTTGATGTACTGTTTATATTATACATTTGGTTCTCATAATGGGACAAAAACAAGAGTTTGATTTGGGGCACCAGCTCAACATATATTCTACTATTAAAACTAGTACAATAAAAATGCTTTTCAAGCATACTCTTTATATAGACTACTTTCATATACAGATATACTGTATGTACATACATAATGCAAAAAATAAAATTTTATTTCTGCATGTTTTGATGTATGCAAGTTTGGCAAAATTCGATTTATACGAAATTAAATTTATGCAATCGTTGAGTAATTTGATATTTAGTTTATTAAAGTTATGAGTGATTCCATCTTCGATTTTTGCTAGTTAACAATTATGCGAATTTTAAATTAAGCGGTCGTTGAGTAATTCGATATTTGATTTACGCAGGTTTCGAGTAATTCCATTTTCGTTGTCGGTAATTTTCGATTTTATTTGTGAAATTTTTGTTACATTGGATGGGGTTTTCGATTTATGCGGTTCTCACTTTGCATTTTTTGATCTCTACAGTATATTATCATAAACGTCTGTAAATGTCAGTATGCATTCAATTCCCAGCTCACTCACAAATTCACAAGCAAAGCTAATATAAAGAGTTTATTCTTAGAATTTGGTGAATTTCAGATAAAATTTAGAAATCGCTACCAGAGTTGGAAACTTTGGTTTGACACATAGAAAGGATCGAAACAAAAGTTGTAATTTGAACAGAAGCACCAGACTATGTCGTTCCAATATTCAAAGAAATAATATTTCCAAACTTTAGCTCATTTTAGATGTCATTTAGAGGTTGCTTCCATAGTTTGTAAGATTAGTTGAAACATAGCTGGCATTAACACGCGATTTTTCAGATCTTGGTAGAGACTTCCAATCAATGTACATCAAAACTAATCTACAGTAATTTTACCAATATTACTTGTTTCTCTTACGGAACAAATTAAGAACGTGCCCAATCCATTTTTTGTTTCAAAACTTAAAAATAAGGACCACCCTGATATACAATGTACTGTATATTAGAAATTCCAGCTTGTTTATAAATTAGATTTTATCACTTCAAACGTATTATACAGTTTCACTGCTGCTGCGAGATTAACACTTCCAAAGTTACAGTATATCGGAACGGGAAATGGATTCGAACAGCGACCAGCACACGAAATGGAAACGTGTTAAATCAATTACAAGTTGGCGTCTTGATTAGATTCGATGCGACTTCATTTTATTCCTCTTTTAATTATCCCTCAATTAGGCGTTTATCATCATAAGCCCCCTGTACGAGGGAGATAAACAGAATCTGATATTTGGAAAATAATGCTAAGTTCGTTTTCTAACTGCGTCTTCGGCTTGATTATCATCCCCTCGCATAAATTACGTTACAAACTCCCACCAGGACACTAGACACCGAATTTATTAATGCGCTTATCGGACAAGATAAACGCAACAAATGAATCCGTTAAGACTAATTCACTCGAATTTTTGATGAAAAGGTCAAAACCTGAAACCGCGTCAAGGCGTTCAGCTCGCATTCCAATTTTTCTACAATATCCAGTGTCGAAGAAAATAATGGAATAAAATAGTTTCACCAATGTTATAACTAATGATGGAATTTAACAGTTTCGTCCCTCTTATCAAGATAGTCATATAAAAACATGAAAACATGCTGTAAACGTATACATGTTACCGGCAATGTTAATAATTAACAGATTGTATTTATTATTGTTTTATGTATTTTTTTAAAAAATCTAAAAAATGTTTAAAATTCACGCATTCTATATGCAAAGTATAGAAAATTTTTTGGCAAAGTATGAAATAACACCTTGTAAAACTGTTTAGGCTAGATAAGGTCAGTTAACGTGTATTTTTTTAAAACATTAAGCTTAAATTTTAGGCCTAAATATAAACCTAAACTATTGCATATCGTAACTATTCCAATGCTAATTTCATACATTGCCTGAACCATGCTTAGTATTCCGGATAATGTATACATTGCCATAATAACACATATATAGTATAATACACTTGTTACCGGTTATGTATAAAATCCAGGCATTTTATACAATATTTACACTCTTTGGCAAAGCGTGAAATCACATTTTACAATTATTTGAGTTACTTAAGATTAGTTTAGGTTAGATGACATTTTCGCTGAAAAAACAACATTTTAGACCTATATTCAAGCCTAAATTAAAACCTAACCTAAATTCTGGTTTAATCTAATTATTCCAATGTTAATTTCATACATTGTCAAAACCAGGCTTGTCATCCTATAGGATGCGTGGTTTGCATATATCGCCGGTGGCATTCATATACGCTAAATTATACATTTAATACATACTGTAGGTTACTAGCAATGTATAATCCTAGCATTGTATACAATGCTTAGCCTTTTTTGACAAAGTATGAAATAACATCTTGTATTGAATTGTTTAGGTGTGTTAAAGTTTGTTAAGGTTAAAAATATTTTGTCAAAAATAATAAGCATAAATTTAAACTTGACCTAAAGTATTACAGAACGTAACTATTCCAATGTCATACGTTGCCTAAACCACAATTGGCATTCTATATTAAAACAAACTCGTACATTACGACAACACGTATATTAAAAATATAATATCTAGTGTGTTATAAAAATATTAGCTATTTTGATCTAAATTAAACTTTTGAAACATCACATTATCAATATTATAACTTTCTATCAACAGGTTTTGCATTGCAGCGAAGTCAATACGAAAGGCGGAGTTTCTTTCATGGGCATTGCTGAGAAGCCTAACGAGTCGAGTCAAACGATAATAACATTTCTCGCTTCTTTAAAAAACAACATTGAAATAACATTTCAACATTTACATTGACTAAACCATCTTATCGGTTTCCTGTTTTAAACACATTGCCATAACAACACCAACTATTCGCAGCTATTTGTTCATAATTAAAATTTGATTAAGATCACGCCAACAAAAACCAAAGAAATTCCTAATCAACTTAATTTAACCAAAATTAATTTTTCAAACAAGATAACCTTTTAAATCAATCAATTATAATGATAAATGTTTTTTCGGGGAGGGAAAGGGAATTATTTACTTTTTTTAGCAATGTCTACTTATCCATTAGCATAAAACTAAACAAACATTAAAATTATTTAGTTGGCATTCAATTTTAATTTAATTTTTTTTTTCATAAAAACAGAGATAAATAAACAAAAGCCATTTCGATGTTAAAACATCATGAATATGAAATGTCCACATCAACTATGTTCCAGCTCTTGCCATTCCATTTTTCAAAAAACAATTTATTCGCAACACGGTCATTAACGTCTGTTACATGGATCGGCACACAAAAATAATTTAAAATTATCACCAACATCAATTTTAATTTTAAACATTTCCAAACCTTACACGACTCTTCATTCAAATTCTAAAACACACACTATGATTTTTGGTGCCAACCGGTTTTAAAATATACTATTGGCTGTTGTGCACAATTTTTCCCATCCTACGTAATCCAATTGATAATTCCCTCCACTCATTCTTACCACTCTCTTTTCGTTTTTTGTTTTCAATGAAAATTTCTCATTTCAAGTCTGCTTCAAACCTATGATGTCTGAATATTAAACGAGGCAAACTGACATAAGACAATATATATAAAAAAAACTCAAGAGTTCTTCGTATACAGAATACTACCTTCGTTTTCAGTCAGTAATTCCCTTACGAGTTCTGTTCAATTTTACGCATCAAAAAACCGAAGTCCTTAGGGTTATAACAAGTAGTCAATAGAAGAAAAGAAAATGACTTTTGCTATTGAAAACTTTTCAGTTTTATCAACTTAGTGTTCCTTTTTTTTTTTGTATCAGTTTCAGCTGTTTTAAATTAAAAATAAAATCGAAGTGCAAAAGTAATTTTTGTTACATGAATTCAATCCTGACGTGCAGAATTAGAGTTAAATTTAATTTTTTGACGAAAAATTGAAAAAACGTAAAAATGCTTTTTAACCATACTCTTTATATTTATGTTATATACTTGTATGTACATACGCAGAAAAACTTTATTTCTAATTTCTGCATGCTTAGATTTATGCGATTTTATATTTACAGCATGCAACCGTTAAGTGATTCGACATTTGATTTATGCGAAATTTTAGTATTTCAATTTTCGATTTCTGACATTTCTGAGTGATCTATTTATAAATGCAATTTTTTTTTACATTGGATTTATGCGGGTTTTGATTTATGCGAAGAACTTTTACGGTTCTCAATTTATGGTTTGTTGTTGTTTTTTTCGGTAAAGTACATTCTCACAAACGCCTGTAGATGGCAGTATACCTTCAATTCCCGGCTCACTCATGGACTCAAGTAAAGCAAATAATGTACATTAAAACTTCTTTTTGAGCTTATTCTCTATATACTGAAATATAGCATCCACCATATTGATTATTCATTCATGCCATATAGCCAGTGTCACTCGTGAGATTAAAACGGATCCGTGGATATTTCGTTCATCAAAATCCATCGAGCCATTTAGCCTGTAGGAGGGGTATATAGAATAATGCATTTACAGGTTGTAGCGTCCACCATATTAGTTTTTCATTGATGATATTAGCTAATGTTACTTGGTAGACTAGGATGTATTCATAGACACCTTATTCATCAAAATCCAAGTAGTTTTGTTTTTAGAAACTCACGACTCACTCACTCACTAGTGACGCTAATATAAAGAGTATAATAATAATGAAAAAAAATAATAAATGACGTTTGCTATTTAAAATTTTTCAGTTCTAACAACCTAGTGTTTTTTTTATTTTATTTTAATTTTAGCTATTTTAATTTAGAAGTGCAATCGAAGTGGAAAAGTAATTTTGTTACATGAATTCAACTCTAAAGTGCAAAATTAGGTTCGTATCTTGAATTCGATTTTTTCCCCAAAATTAAAATAAAAGTAAAATAAAAAAATAAAATCACACAGAATAAAACATAGAAGGTCCATTAAAAAAAAAAGATTGTATTAAATATTTGATGAATTTTTAATGGAATTATTTGAAATAATGTTTTCTTTGTATGTTCAGAAAAACTCCGTTTATTGTAAAAAAACACAAATTGATTTTTGCATGTGTTTTAAAGTTTTATTTATAACTCATCTTTAGAAATTTCAAATTTTGAAAGTTTTTAGTTTTTTAAAAAAAAAAATTATCTTATTAAAAATAGCTCAGGTCTGTAGTTATTGAGACAGCGAAGAACGCTTTAGTCCCGCCCATCGGGTGACTTCTCAGGACGTCATGAGATTGATAAACAATTTAGCTCCGCCCATCGGGTGACGTCCTCAAGACGTATCACATGCCCCGTGCTACAGCACGTGTCTATTTTTAGTTTCATTATAGTCTCTTTAGCTTGACTGTCACTTGTGTGAGTTGAGTGAGCGAGCTGGAAATTGAACGTATACTGCCAATTTCAACAATGAACTGTATGATGGATTTAAAATTGCAGAAGACGAGATGTGTCTGTTACAGACAATGTATATCATCCCAACAATGCCTAATGTTTTTGGCAAAGTGTGAAATAACATTCTGTATAGAACTGTTTAAGTTACGTCAGTTAACATTTTCTCTAACAAAAATATTTAAGTCTAAATTTAAACCTAACCTAAATTGTTTCTTAACTATTCCAACGCTAATTTCACACGTTGCCTAAACCAGGTTTGTCATACTATACAATACTTGGATTATATACATTGTGTAACATATATGAAACTTAACATACCTAAAAGTTTATTTGTTTCTATAGTGAAGGAAGTTTCATTAATTTAAAAAAATTTCTAATAAAATTAATAAGAAGAGAGTCATTATACGTCCAACAAAATTTGTCATTTAAAACCAGATATTGTTTCACTTTCAATATATAACGCACTGAATTATTAATCATTCACAACTGTTTATTTATTAAAAATTTTGTAAACTTTTTAAACTAAAATAACTCTGATAAATAAACAATTACAATACGACAATATACTAAAAAATAGTTCATTTTGAATTATTTTCCATTATTCATACTCACACTAAACCAACAACTAAAATTGATTTAAGCTCATTATAGAACATAGAAAGTTATCTATTTTTAAAGACATGTGGCGCTGTTTAATAAGCGTTGGTCTAAGTTAATTATGCATTATTTACGTTCACTTTATGCCTGTTTCTTCTTTTTTGAAGAACCAAAAATAAAACAGCTTAATTTATGCTGTGTGAAGAAATAACGTTAATGGCACTGCATATTTTTAATTCACAGGCCTTAAAAAGGAGACAGACAAAAAATCGATTCAGCCCTGAAGGTGCAAAAAAGCTCTTCCTACACGATGGTGACCTCTGTTGGCAGCAAAATCAACTTCCTCCTTTCACTAATGAAAACTCAAAAAACTATTTAAGGAATAAACAAGAACTGGCAGGAATATCATTGTCGTGCATTTAAGACTGTATTCATCACTACTTTACTGAACAAGACCAAATTATACTTTACTGAATTCAGCACCGAAATGAAAACAATACTGAAACCGGTAATATAAACAGCATTAAAGACGTTTTTATATCAAATAAAGTAGTATACTAAAAACATTACTAAAAACAGTAGTAAAAACTGAATTGAAAACAGTACTTAAGACAGTGCTGTATCGAATGAACTAAAACATAGTACAATATTTAGTAACCTATCTTACTTACTGAATGTACCAATGAAAACAGAACTGTACCGAAAACCGTGCTGAATACATTACTAAAAATAATTATAAACAAAATACTGAAAAAGTACTGAAGACACCACAGTAGTATACTAAAGCTTCCAGTAAACTATTTAAAACATTGAGAGCTAAAAGACATTGTTGAAAACATTGTTAAAAACACTGTTAAAGACATTGAAAAAGAAGCAGTAAAAACAGTAAAATCTGAAGATTTACTAGATCATCAAGGCTTTTGAAGACATTGCCAAAAACATTGCTAAACACATTGCTCAAGAGACTGCTAAAAACATTGTTGAAGGTGCTGCTAAAGACATTGCTGCATACATTGTTGAAGACATTTCAAAGTTCTTTGCTGAAAACTGTTAAACAGACCACTAAAGACATTACTGAAAACAACGCCGGAACAGTAAGAACTAAAGATCTACTAAAACTAAAGGCATTGCCGAAGACATTGCTGAAGACATTGCTAAGTTTGTTGCTAAAGTTTCTGTTAAAGAGACCACTAAAAACAGTAAGATCTACTACAAGTGAATCTACTCCAATTTATGTGTACTAACCTATGAATATTTTACTAGAGTAGTACTCAAAACACTACTCATTACGACAAATAATTTATAATATTTTCAGCACTAGTTGTTTTTAGTTTCTACATCATACTGATGCAGGATACGCATATCGGGTGAAATTGTACGGAGAAAACCTTCGATCTCTGGGATGTCATTTGCTTAATTGAATGTTAAAGCTATTTGAAAAATACCTAAGAATAGAAAAACATCGCGCGCTAGATTGGTCATCTAATAAATTACAATTTCGAAGTGAAATGCTGTAACATCAATAAATCATTGTTTCCAGAATACCATGTTTGTTACCTACTATTCACCAGAATAATATAAATCTTTTTACAAATACAATTATAAAACCAATTAAATGTCATCATTCATCAACAAACATTTTATTCAGTGAAAAAGTGAAAAATACGTTTGGATATTGAGCTCTTGAGATTTTTCCATTAAAAATTAGAATGATTAGCTTACTAAACTAAAAACTCAAGTTTCATTGTACCATATTAATATCAAGTGTTACACATTTAATTTTACATTTTAATGTGAATAAACATATACTGTATATAATTTTTATTGAGAATAAACTTCTTAAATTAGCTTTTGCACTCAATTGAATGGGGACAGGTGCCCCAAATTAGTACACATAAGCTAAAAATAAATTTATAAAATCCAAACAAACACATACAATACCAAACTAATGCCAAAAATAAACCGACAAAAATAAAGTCCTAATTTTTTTGGCCTATTTATTTCTGTATATAAAAAATATATATTTGACATTAAAAAAATAACAAACAATGGTTTTAAGCTCAGTAAAAAATAGCTTTTTTGTAGCTCGTCACGACAAAGTAACGAGAAAGCAAAAAACAAATGCCATCTAAAAGTGCATTATAGTGAGTGGAAAAAATATATGAAAAATAAGAAATTTGTCCAATCACTGCCAAGGCTATTGATCTTGAGTAGAAGCACTTTTGACCTATTTCATATTATTATTATTACAACGTCCTAATTTTTTTTCTCTTTTATTTCACCACAAATAACTCTCCAGTGGGTGTAAAACATCTCAACTTCCGCAACTTTGAAAAATGCGTTTTCATGTCGATAATTAACACGACACAGTAGCATCTTCCTTTATGGCAAAGGTCAGCATTATTTTTAAACCAATTTGTACTTATTGCAAAACAAAAACAAACACACACAAAATTCATCTTAACAAAAAAACCTTGGATTGATTTCTATATCAGATATCTGCGAAATGTCACGTTCCACGGTACAGTCAGACCTACCTACATCTTATACAATCGATTTCTATGCAATTTTACAAAAAGGATTTCTGAATCTCATCACACAAACCCAATTTTTTATTATCCGTTACTTTCTGGCAAAAGTTCTAAATACACAATACACGTGATATGAAAAAAAACAAACCATGTCAACTATAATTTTCGTCATCCATCTACAAAAAAACAAATAATAAAACGCTGACACACCAGGTGTTCACACCCTAACTCCATCATTCACATTCGAATATTCTTTGGTCATAAACATTTTATGAAGCTATATAATTTTCCAACAATTTCCAGATAAAAACAAAATCGAATTTTAATACCGGTGAATTGAATTGTATTTTTCTAGCACAGATAAAAACTACTCATAAAAATTTCTATTTGTAAGTACCATTCTGCAACGTCGCTACAACATGTAGAAGTGGGAAACGAAATTCTGTAGACCGACCACATGTCCAAATGAAAAGAAAGTTTGTGGTGTTAGCACTCTGAACACAAACTTCTAATTAGAACTTGCATCAGGTGAAAGCAGTATATAAATATATAAAAAAGAGGAAAGAACTCATTCCAACTTTAATTAGAATTAGCGCATTCATCAAAGTTGGTGGTCTCTTTACGACAAGCGAGTGAACCACTTCACTGTCGGTAATTCAATTAACTGACCGTACAAGAGGTGGTATATAAACTAGCTACACTGAATTTCCCAATTCACCTTTCGATCGGTAGCCAAACGTTATGGTGATACTAGTGTCAATAAATTTAGTTCCTCGTTTGTGTCACTTCTAAACGTTGGCATTTTTTCCCATTAGGTTATTTTTATTTTATTTAATGGTACTTTGTTCCATGATAACAAAAAATGACCTACATACAATAGAGTAAAATTACAATATAACAAAGGGTACACAATGTATAACTTAAAGAATGCTTGTTGTTAATAAGTTATAACAAGTGAGAACAGAATAAAACAAAATGGTAAGAGAAAGTTTAACAGGTGGAGTGTAAAATGTGGTTGAACACTTGTGTCTTGAAATGTACGCAAACTGTTTTACATTTGAAATATACACAGTTGTTGGTTAATTTTCGTAGTGTTAGGGGGAATGTCGTTCCACTATTATTCCGTTACTACACGTATAGAAGACTACCATAATACTGTTTATCCTTTAGCATCAGTGGTTTTTGAGTGAGTAAAAATTTAGTTATTTTTTTTTATTTAAATATTACATATTTTTAATATCAAAAATTTCTTAAAATGTGATTAACAACTTAAATTCAAATAATAGTTCAAATTATTTAAATTTCCCGCCGGTGTTAGTTGATGTCTTGCTACACTAGATGGCGTTAATTGAATTCATGGATAATATTTTCTCTAATTATTTGAGCCGTCTGAAGCCAAAGGGAACTCATCAACATTTTTGGAAATTGAGAAAATAGAATCAAATTAAGCATTAGAACTTATGCTCAGCCATGAGCTATTTTAGCCTTACACGACTTTGATAGTGAATGTTAGTTCTCATTGTGAGTGGTATCTAGAGTGGGTGTATGGTATGTTACACCAATAATAATCAAACACGAAAATTTGTAGTTAGTTCTTTTTAGTTTCAGACGACTCATTTAATATTTAATATTACAGCACTATCTGGTAAAGACGTAGAAATTAATGGTATACAAATAATAATTGCCTAGTTCTGTATATGTGTGTGTGTGTGTGTGTGTGTGTGTGTGTGTGTGTGTGTGTGTGTGTGTGTGTGTGTGTGTGTAAGTAACAGTAAAAAACGCTTTAACCCCGCCTAACGGGTGTACTTCTAATTTCTTATTAGTTGTAAATAATGAATAGTGTAAAACAATTTTACAATTTCAAGAAAAACGCGTTTTAAGATCTGAACCTGTCATATTGTCTATGGGCTACTTCACACATCTTGCACTAATATCTTTGCACCTATTGACATTTTACTCAACATTATGCGTTAGGAAGGTAAAATTGCACCGAATAGTCATAGTGCCGAATAGAAGTCATTTTTAACAAAAATGTTACTTAACACCCTGTTACACCAGGCCCTTCAATTTTATTTTCGTAACCCTTTATTAACCCTGTATCAAATCTTAAGTTTTCCTAACCGTGATTTTGCTAATCCCAGCGGTTAAATAAACATCACTATGTGCATATAACAAAAAGCAAACTGTTAAATTCAAGTTAAAGTTTGAATTTTTCCTTTATAAACAACCCACTATATGCCCCCAAAACAGACTTAAAATGAAACTTCATTCTCCAAATATTATCGCCTCAGCTTCATACCACGATTTTCATTTGCATCGCTTGATTGCACTTTTATTTCACAAAAAAAAAAAACCTGCACAACTTTCAACAGCAAAACAAACAGAAGATAACAGCTATAAATCACGCGTAAACATCACATCAACAAACTAAACTTGGTAGCGTGAAAAAAAATATAATCACATCACAAAATAAAAATCAACAAACTTGTATTTCTGTTTTACTACTAGATGTGTTCACGACCGATCGAAACATACGTTCGTCTGACTGAACAGTTTGCAGGCGATGGATGTTGTTCATTTTTCAATTCGGAACGTTCCCCTTTATGGTCTATTAAGGCCGACCTTACAGTTCCGAAAGTGCCCAAATTCGGTCATTCAAACCGATGGATGGCAATGGAAGCTTTTTTTTCTCTAAAGCAACCATGGCGACCGTGGTCCTTTCGTGCACTTAAACAAGACACCAAACCCTTTTCTCTATTTCTTGTTCCACCAAATTTCGTTTGGGTTTTTTTTCCTAATACAAGTCGTATCAGTCCCTATGGGAAGCATACCCTCGAACCGTTGTACTGTGGTTCAAGCTATAGTACCTAAAAACTAATTTCGTTGATGGGATTAGTTACGTTGTGTACTGTAATACCCATATACAGTATATATATATATACCCATATAAATCAATTGTACTTTAATTATCTTTCATTACCTACGAACAGAGAAAACCTCACGTTGGTAAAACAGCAAACAAACAAATCCGAAAATACAATCTAAATCTAACATTTATATTAAAAACCGAAAACATAAGCAAAATCTCTATATTTGAATGTAGTACGTACTGTATTTTTTAATTAAAATTAATCCGATCAACAAGGATCAATAGTACAAACAAAAGCATATAATGTACATGTGTATGTGTAAGTGTATAATGCGATATTAACGAATGTGTTTGTAATGCATTTTGTATTCTTGTACTGAAATATTTACATATGTTTACAGTGTCTACTTGATAAAAATTTCATATGTATAAGCATATAAGTTTTTATTGCACGTGTAATCTTATTTATTACTTTAAAGCTGTTTCTATGTGTATGTTTATTTTTAGTATTTATTCGTATACATACAAATATACTATATAACGTGTATGTATACGGCAATTGTGTATGTTGAAAATGTGTACATTTTCGTGTGTATAT
>JAQIWH010000963.1:0-37351 GCA_034695005.1 Cryptops parisi | reverse complement strand
TGTCACCCACTATGCTGCTGGATGCTACCGAAATTCTTCTCTTTCACATAATAGTCACTTAGCTCTAGCTGTAAACCAAAAAAGGCCTATTCCTTTAGATTATTCAGTTTGAAAGTGACCTACTGTAAGCCGAAAACCTCGGTTCTTTAGTCACGGTTTTCGGTTCCGGTTTTTCTCCAAAAAACCGCGGTTTCACAGTTCGAATATATTCGAACCAGAAACCCTAAGTGCGACCGAACCGGGCGCCAGCTTCGAGGAGGCGCCAAAATGACCAGTGCGTCATTAAATTTTTTGAAAAACGAAATTCAAACTGTGTCCATATTTAAGCGAGGTTTGGTAACGTCAAACCAAAATTTTAACTTCTAAAACAGTTTTAATTGTCTAAATTAAAACTCATTTTATAATTATAAAAAGTAAAGTATAAAAGGGGGGGGGGCATTCCGGATATCTTGCACCACCTAAAAACATTGCTAGGGCCACCTCTGAGTCAGCACTACTGAAACTATACTGAAAGGTTGTCGATCCCTGCCTTAGCACTTATAAGTTACTACGCTAGGGTGGGGAATCTGAAGCATCTGCATTAATTTGGCCATCTTGCTTAGTGCAGATTAAAGTGCATTGAATGTAAACTACCTCTTGTTTCAATTACAATGCTATGAGCTAGTATAGTCTCTTACAAGGCATGTGCTGGACCTGAAGTTTTTTTTACTGTTGTGAGTAATGGTCAGCTTGCATAGTTGCCAATTATTTTTACTAGTGTGGTGATAGTTCTTACAAAAGTTAA
This sequence comes from Cryptops parisi, assembly GCA_034695005.1. Taxonomy (NCBI): domain Eukaryota; kingdom Metazoa; phylum Arthropoda; class Chilopoda; order Scolopendromorpha; family Cryptopidae; genus Cryptops; species Cryptops parisi. The sequence continues at coordinate 36,567 of JAQIWH010000963.1, read as the reverse complement.
GTTTCCAAGAGTATGCAAACAAGTTAGCAATTACATCCACGTGTGGTCACATTAGTTTCTGCCTTTAGGTGGCTGCATTTGGCATAAGAATACAATTGATGGTGCAGAAAAAAATTAACAGGCAGGCAGAGCCAAGAATTGTGCAAATGCTAGTCTACCATCATGTTTTGTACACTTATGCCACTCGCAAATTGTAAAATGACTTTAAAATGTAAGCTATCAGATGCCACTCGTTGCAAAATCTAACCAAGCTATATGCCACAGGTACAAATTATGGCATGTACAAAACCAGAATAAGGTGACATGTACAAAATCGTGTGATTTAAATAAGGAACCTTTAGAAATTCTAGTGAAACTTGAATCATAAAACTTGGAAGTTCCAGGAAGAATTTCAATACTTTTTAGTCCTTTGACTTATACTAGAATTTTAATCAAACATGTGATGGATCAAACAACAAATGAACCTTACACTTGTAATCTTTTCAATGAGTTATGACTTGCACCACACTTTGGTACACCATATTGTTGGCTTGTGTTATACTTTACTAATTTTATGTATTCACCATTTTATTGTTCCATTGGAATGCGAATAAAAAAATTGCTCCATATGACATGCTTTCAAGTAGTCAGTAGGTTCCTTAACATCCAATGCCTATCTTCCCACCAAGCACATATTCTGTCACTAATCGAATAGGACTACGAATCGTAGTCCTTCCCCAGTTCACTTTCTCAAGATAACAACGCGAGTGAGGATACAAAGTAAAAGGCATTCATGGGACCCTGATTGGTGCTTTGGCTCGTAACTGATTCAACAATGTCAACAGAGGGTGAACCAGAATATAGTAAAAGAGTCTTAAAGTTTGTTAACTCAAATGGTGGTGATTTAAAGAATGGACCTCCAGAAGAAAGCATTTTAATCTTTACATTCTTTAATTTGAATCAACACCACACCGTTTAACTTTTTCAATAAATGTTTCAAGAACCAATTGATAAATTAACCGTTCAACCCATTGGAGAGTGTTATCTGTCAAAACTCCACAAGGGCATGTGAAAATTAATGGTTCAGAGTATGTGCACTGAGGTTTTTCCCACTCACAGTTGGTGGTAGAAATCATTCAGCGAACGTTTGATCATCTCTTGTACATAGGATGTGTAATATTTGCCACCAATTTCGACAGGGTTTCTAAATACATGATCCTGTGATGCATTCAATGTGATTGATTGGTTATCAGGATAGTTCAGAATTCAATTTTTTCCTATTATTCATCTTTCCTGGAAATTTGGTAAGGTGTGGCATTGCAACTATTATGTACTTGTAGTTGATCAATAGAAATGAGAGCATTGCCATTGTTTGTTACTGACAACAGTCTTGGTAATGGTAGGTAGGCCTATTAATGCCACTCATCTGTAAGAAAACTGATTGATCACATCTACAATTGTTAGCAAAATACATGCTAGAGAAATGAAAATTGCTGCAAAATATTTTGTACAAAAGATACATTATCTCGTATCAGTTTTTAATCTAGTTTATTTTTCATTGCCAATTTGGAGATATATACTAGAGATACTATACAGCCATTTGTAGGTCAAGTAGCTTTTCATATATCTTTGCACTTGTATCTTGCAGGGCTATATTATATTTGTTTACTTTCTTGGTGATGCTTTAAAAAAGTAAAATTACTAGAAGCTAGTTTTTAAGAAATTAATAATTTAAAAAAATATCAAAACTAAGATGGCCTACACGCTGACAAGCTTAATTTATCACCAGTAAATAATCCTAAAATTTTTTTTTTACCTTAGGTAGACTTTTTAATATCTCCACGATATTTTGCTGCCCTTCTAGAAACTTCATCAGGTAATAAAATATTCCATACCTGATGGAGGTTCTTCAGTGTAAAAAAAGGTAGTAAGGAAAGATAGACATATTCTTCATTGTGAAACAAGGTAGCCAGGTAGTAGGGAAAGCTGCAAGTTATTGGGAAGGAGGGATGATGATCCAGAATGGGGACTTTGCGGTCCGGAAAGAGGCTCGACTATATTTGGCATATTTTTGTCTTTCTAAACTGTTTTATTATATAGGCTTACTGGGCAGGCCAGACATTTTGTTTTGGATTTATTTTTGTACTTCAATAAAAATCTGCAAAATTAGGTTTGCTCATTCGGGGCAAGAGTAGAGCTGAAGAGTTTTTTACACTGAAGCCTGAGCTCACTCTTGGTGGTCTTGTTGTTTAAGGTAGTCTTCCAACTTTGCACAAGTAGGAAATCATTAGAAGGGGAAGGGCTCTGTTTTTTCTAGTCAGGTTACTTAGGTTAGTTAGGTTAGGATGAAAAGATTGACGATTAAAATATTGTGGCCAAATGGATGTAGCCAAAGGATTGCGATTAAAAGTATACAAACCATTTTAGCATCATGAAAGTTATTTCTGCCAAACATTGTTTATGTTAACATTGTAAACTGAGTTGTTCTGAAGATATGAAAAGCTAAAACAGTTGTCAATTCCCAGACACTTACCAACCACCAAGTTAATAGCACTCTAGATGTCACTTCACTGCCTAACAAGGAACATGCTGGGACAAGTTCAAAGTTTTGCATAAAAAGTGCTGGTGCTGGTGCAATTTGTAGTGTGGGTTATTCTGTGATGATGAAACTGTTGTGGGGGATTTGTTAATATGTTACCAAGTTGGTAAATATTTCTTTGGTTTTCGCAATTGTGTACCAAACAGTTTCTTCGGAATCCAAAGCTCGGATGATCACTTTTAACATTTTGTGGGCTTCATATTCAGCTCTTTGTATTCATTGATCATGAATGTTTCTGCATCTATGATTTTTTTTGCAGAAATTTTTGTTATATTGTTTTCGCACTCAATATGTGGAATAAAAATTATTCTTATTCAAGTTTAATACATTTCATATTGCTCGTATTGATAACTTGGTTTGTGACACATATCATGATCTATCAATTTTATTGCTCTAGTTTTATCAGATTACCGATAAAATCCTATAAGCATTACCGTACAGCAGTGTTCTTATCAATAATTTTGCACTTTCAAATAGTAGTTGAAGTATTTAATAGTAAGATTGTACTTTTTTCTTATTGAGATTAATAAAAGGAGGGAAAATACTTAAGCTATTTAATAAAAATAAAACAATTCTATAGATATTTCGAGAATATTTCTTGAGGAACGATGCCGGTATTTCCGGGTTGTGCAATATCTGCCTAGGTCTACCTCATTGATATGGCAGGTTAGGGACTAGACTAGATCAGTGCCGTGAAAATCACCTCAGTGAAGCAAGATTGTTTTACACTGGCTAGTGCAAATATATAAATGCCTAAAAATATTAGTAATATATGTATCAGTATTACAGTAGTAGGCCTGTATATAAATATTATACTAGGTAATGGCCTGTTAAAAATGACGGGTGCTAGAATAAACATTACCCATGTTTATTCGAAGTAAGTTTTTAATTGATCTGATTTTTATTTCGCTTGAGAGGAATCCTTTCTACCCACTTTTTACAACGTTTTTATTTGACTTGGCCCGTTTGTTGCATCTTTGTTTGCATGCATCAAACTCTTTTGCGATCAATTTTGACACACTTCTTGATCTTGATATCCCATAAAGGTGAAATTTGACACACAGACATAGTTCTTGACATATTTCAGTCTATTAAATTTTGAAGGCTCGATGTTGCGTAATTATCACAAAATTTGCATGTGAAAGGACGGACTTTTTATGGTAGAGTGTTTGGTGTGGTTCTTCTACTATCACTTGAAAAGTAGGGGGGGGGGGGAAACCAGCTGGTTGATGGCCAAGTAGATAGGATGAAAGGATGCACAGTGAACCCTTCCGAATATACACTTAACGCTTTTATCCACCCCATCCTCCTTCTGTGGTAAGTTGGACAATGGTTGTGCCTTAAAACAACTTTTTTCTGTATCTTGTTCTTAACTTTACTTGGAAGGAATGTCCCTTCCTGACATCATAATCTCATGCTCAAACTCTTCCCCTTCTTGAAAAAAAAAACAACTTTTTTTTCCTCTTTCCATCTTTCTTGAAAATAGCTCTTCCCCTCACATGCCCTGTGGTAGCATCTACACACACACACACACACACACACACACACACACACACACACATATGCACGCACGGATCTGGAAAATATATAGGTGATGATAGTATTTGATAATATTGAAGCACTACATGTGGAAATCTGAAAATGCTGCTTCTGAAAACTGCCATAACTAAAACTTTTTTTCTGAAAAAAGTTAGGTGGTACAGAAGATTAACATCGATAGCAATAAAATGATGATAAAAATCGATTAACTATCGATAAAGTTATAAAATACCTTTGTTTACCCTGAAATAAAAGCACTGAACTGCAATCGCCAATATAATCAATATGTTGTTAGTTGAATGTTGGTTTCTTTATTTGCAGTTGGTCTATGAAGCTAACATTGCTGCTAATGGCATTTTATTCTGAAGATGCCATTAAGTATTGTCATGCACGAACATATGAATCAGTTATGTTGAGATCATGTTTTATGCTGATGCACTGATAATTTATGGCCTACAGTAGGACCTTGTTTGTACAGTGAGATGTATTTCACCCACCCCCCTCCCCTCGATGAAAAACACAACAACTTCGCTTATTTTTCACTTGCAAAAGCACATATATGCATATCATGTTCACACTAACATCACATGCACAATGAACTAAAAATGTTATTTGCTGCATATATTTCATTAATTCTTCAACTTAACAGGCAAGTCGGTATATTCCCCAAATTTAATGAGGCTTGCTCCTTTGAGAACCTTCCAGTAAACCACTTTTTATATACTGTACAGTGTATTACGAAGTTTGTGAAATTTAGATTTAGTTTTGTTGATGGTGACCATCGTTGCATTGCTAGTTTTAGCTGGTGTTGGAAGTAAAACAATATTTCTATAGGAAAACTTAATTGTGTTATGTCAGTTTTATATATGCAGTGAGAGATATCTTTCCAAAAATCCCAGATGTTCATTCATTTTACTAGTATGTTGCTGTTGTTCTTTCACATTGTGTATCCCAACAGTGCAATAGAATTGTCTGCTATAGTTTTATCATGTAAAGGGAATTCCGATTTATGTGGATGGATTTACTACAGAATCTAAATCTTGCATATAGCTGTCAATCAAAAGAAATTATATCACAGTGATAACCTGTATTGACATTGAACTATGGAATCTCTATAATATTTGTCTAAGTTTGTCTGTCCATCTGTCTGTCTGAAGTGTCTTTCAAAGAAAATAAAAAACTCGCATACTTCGTAGGGACTCGAACCTGGGTCACTACAATAGACAGGAAGCTTTCCATTCATTGAACCACGGATGTTAGGATGTGGAGGTATTTTATTAGTTGTTCGATTTCGATTTCACATAATCTAATGGCAAAGTTTTTCCCAGTAAGCTGTAAGCACCAAAAATATTTAAATTTGCCAATTCCATTCATCAAATTACGAAACGATTGAAATACGTGGAGAAGCAACTACTCAATTGTAATTGTATTTTTGTAAGACTCAATGGATGAGGTGTTTATAAAGAGTGTGCTTAAAAAGGATTTTTAATGTATGTGTTTTTTGGAGTTGCTTTTTTTAATTGATTTTTTTTTTTTAGTTTTTCTTTCTTTACAACAATGAAAATAAATTATTTTCTTATAATAAAAACAATAAAAGAAATTTTAAAAAAAATAATTTGCCTCTACCTTACTGACAAGGTTAATGTGCAAGGTGCAAATTGCACCTTGTCAGTAAGGTAGGGAAAATTATTTTTAAAATTTTTTTTATTGTTTTTATTATGTTGTTTAAGGTGCAGAAATTAACTTTTAAAATCATTTTCTTAGTTAATCAAACTGTCTAGTCTAGTAGCCTACTTTTGTTCATTTGTACAATCACAAAACAAATGTTTCAACACCATGTAGCTTGCGAGGGGTAGCGCAGCCTCCTCCCCTCCCAACAAGCTAGTGTCACAATAATATTAGAAGGGAACCAACCTTTATACCGATAATTGAAACTACACGAATAGAATGATTGGAAGGCATATGTCCACAATGGCGTAATGATTTGAAACCAGTGTTGTCTCTCACGTATTCATCATTTCAACTGATTACAGTGTTCAGCTAAATTTGCAAAGCCAGCCATTCACCTTACTTCTGGGTACTACTTGTGGTTATGATAATAGTTATATTTATTCATTAATTAGAAATAATAATTATATTGGCTCTTATCATTTAAGTTTATTTTCCACTAGGAAAAGTACAGTACTGGATTTATGACTTTGAGTTTCATAAATGCTTTTACCCTTGAACCAATAGCCAACTGATCAGTGAAAGTGTCAATTTTTTTGTAGCCCATTTTCTGTTTTTTTTTCTTTCTTACTTGTAACAGAAGATCACAGTATTTCAAAATCATTCACATAATTTTAGCATTGAACAAAAAAAGGTACTTTTCGGTTATAGCGAGACTTGTCTGATGTTGCTGTTTGCTTATGGGTTTATTTTGCAAGTTAGGTTAGGAAAAACAAAGAAACGTATTAAATGTATGATTTTGTGTTTGTTTTCCTAACCTAACCTGCAAAATAAACCCATAACCAAGTACAAGCAAATAGCAACATAAAAAAATGTTTTTAATATTGTAGTACTCAGGTAATTTCATCATTATTTATATGTTTTACATGAGTGAAAAACAGCTGATCACTGGGTCATTGAAATAATGACATAAGCCATACCATAAATAAACTAGTTGTATTGGATTTATTCAGCTGGATGACAGGAAAAAAATGAACTATTTCAGATATTGTGCTTACACTTCAAGTTTCATTTAAAGGAGCACAGGAGATTATTCAGATAAAGCTACAGTATGCCATGTATACACATGTACATCATGTATAGTGCAAATACACACGTAAAGTTTCATGCTGGAATTTTTCACTATTTTTTCTTTATTTTATTTCGATATCGGAGACGTTCAATTTATGCTTGAACGTTTGTGCAGAATGTAACCCTTGCATAATTTGAGGAAGTGTTGTATTACTATTATGACTTCATTTTACTGTAACAAACCCCATATAATAAGAACAACTTCTAAGTGAAACTGTCCAGCATGTAAATCAAAGAGTTTCGCCACCCGTCACAGCAAGAGTTGTGCAATGTTTTGGGGTGGCAAGTGGAGCAACTTGTGGACAATTGCGATCGCAGCTTCTTGCCAACCAGTTTTCATTGGGCAAGAAGCTGATCTCACAGTTGTCTACAAATTGCTACACCAAATGCGTGGCAAATGTTTGGAACTTGTCAGGCAGCTTTTCGCTGCTTGACGCTAAACATTTTTACGTCAACGTGAGAATGTTTCTTTCCATTATGAACAATGATAAAATGGTCTGGAATCAATATACAGGGTGTCTCCTAAGTCTAAAACCATAGGCTACATGATTTGAGGCTACATGGTGAACACAATTCCCATTATCAGCAAATAATTATAAAGGAGGTGCTTTAGTAAGAACAACTGAATCAAGCAATACAATTTAATATTCATATATAATCATTTCATGTGCAACACATAACTGAGGAGTAATTAAAAGAGCAAAACATCAATAGGATTATTTTTTAACATTACATAAAATGTATCTACCATTATAATTGACAAATCAATCAAGAATTACTTATGATTCCTGACTTTAGAGAGTTTCCATATATGAATTCCAATCATCAATATTCCATCATAAATTTTAAAAGCGTACTTTTGGTGTCATTTCATATACTTGTGGAACATTTTGTAGATTCACATTATGATTCTTTATCATGAGGAACTTTTCATTTCAACTATTTAAAACACCCATTGACATTACAACGATGTTGCATGGAAAAATAGTAAGACCTTGCGGCTGTTAAAGACAATGCATATTGATGTATCATGATTAACAATAATTATAGGAATTTCTTCACAGGTCAAAATAAAACAGGTGAATGCAACATCTGCGATATCTTCAATATGGTAGATACTATTATGCTGCTGTCAAAGAAGGAAGTAGTTCTCATGTATGTCTATAATGCTGGTAATGATTAAAATATTTTACATAAGTTGGTAGAGCCTATTCAAGATTTTGTTTTAACGAATGTTAATAATTGGCAAATCGAAAGCTTTTGTTTTATCAATACAGTTGGATTACTTTAATGCGTTTTGTTTGTTTTTTGGTGATGAACAAATGCTGACAGTAGGAAATTTCCAGTTGAATTTTCATATCATACAAAAAAAAAAAATGGTCATTCAATTTAAAAACCAAGTATTGAAGATTACTATCTGAATTTAATAGCAATCAATATTTAAAGTACTTTGCCAACATTGCTTTTAGTGTCTGCGTTTTATTTTTATGCAGCAAATTTTTTTTTCACGTTTGTTGTGGTTAAGAAAAAAAATTAATTACATTAAAAACATTTGGTGTTTGAAATCAAAATAATTGACCTTGAATTTTGGCTTTAATAATGCCATCTGGCTTCTGTTCACACCCTCTGTGTATATAGCTAGTAAGGAAACAACTTTGTTAATGTGAATACTTAATCACTCATTTTGATAGTCAAGGATTTGTGTAATTGTAGTTTTTTAATTTATCAAGCGTAGTTTTCAAAACTTTACCACACTGCATTGAATTGATAAAGAAGAGTCATAGATAAATTTTGCTATGTATCTTGTATTAATTCTCCTTTGGCTTTGGTGGTTCAATGTACTTAAGTAATGGTTAATTCGTTTTGAAGGTTTCTGTTGAAAAAGCCCATATAAGTCTAATGGTGTTCAAGAGGAACACCAAACAGTGTAAGACAGGTTTTTTGAGAAATGTGTTGAAAGATAATGAAAGCTAACAATGTCTATAAACTTATTAGCGTTTCGTGTTCTTATTTTCTTTTAAAAAACGTCTGCTTTTAGTCTTTATAGTTTACAATATGCTTTTCTCACCACTGTAAATACACGTATTCTCATCGTTTTACGATTTCCAGGAAGTATTTAGTGTTTATAACTTACGATAAATACTACTTTATAGGTATAATACAAAAGAGTACAAGGCACCAGTCAAATGTAGAAGCAAAGAAAATAGCTGGTGTTCTTAAGTTGAAATACTGCACCATAGCTGTGTAGTGTGTATCAGATTCCGCAACTTAAATTCTTGTAAGCTAAATACTTGTGCTTCTCTTGTATAATGTACATGTCAGATACATCATCAAAGTATAAGTACTGTACAGTGGATGAAAGTTTAAAGAAACTGAAGAGTGTAAGGCAATCCCCTGCTTAGTGTTGTATATTCTTTTTTGAAAAAAAAGCACTAACCAAAAATTTGATTTCTTTTAAGAATAAACAGAAATCAAATTAAATTTTTCGAATCACGTCCGAAAAAGCTGAATTAAATGTATATTATTAATAATAATAAACACAAACTAAAATCTTAACACTATTAACCACATATGATTATCAAACATGTTGAACAGGAACGAAATGTTATGTACGTGTTGTACTGTACTTGCAAAAATATATTCAAAATATTATTGAGCTTTAATTGCAAGTGCAGTACAGTACATGCAGACTCAGCCCAAACCTACCTACAAGTACACTCTGCAGGAAGTTTCCAAGCCTTAGTATATAGTGATTAAGTAACTTAGTATAGTAAGATCTAAGACCAAGTTCTTGAATATACAAAAGCAGTTTGGCATAAAATAAAGTTTTTATGTCATAAAAGTAAAAAACGAGCAGTCTTAGACAAGGGAGAGTGAGTGTATTGTCGTTTGTATTGGATGAAATTGATTTGTGTATTAACAAACCAAAAAGAGAGTAATTTATCTAATAAGTTGTTTAACCACACTTTTTATTTTGTCACATCAAGTGTTTCTTCAAGTTGAACTAGCATAAAAATGATGCTGTGTGTGAATGTTTATAAATAATTTTGGTTTGTATTTCAACTGAATTGCACTTATCTCATGAGTTACACTTAATGATACATTATGTTTACGAAGGAAAATTCTCATCAAACTTTGCATATTAAAAAAAAAGACACATTTTTTTATGGATACCACTGTTCCGTTCCGTTCTTTTTCAGGTTTTTTTTCCATATAGTTTTTGCATTAAACAGCAGTTGAATGTGTTCTTTTTAAATTGTAATGATAAGAATCTCGAGTTACTGCACATCTATAGTTAATTTTTGTCATCTTGGCACAAGTTTAGTGGTTGCGTCAGGATCTCTACGGACAGGCGTTTTCTAAGAATCTGTTTCATGGCACCAGGCAGACTGCTTTCTTTTATGTAGTTGCCATAATGTTGTTTTTTTTTTTGCTTGTCTTTGTTTGTTGAATGATTCATTGTCTATAATTGTATAAAGAAACGAATGGTACCATCACTATATAGTCCAATTGACATAACTCCGTAAACGGCATGCTTCAAAATCTTTGACGTTTTCACCAGCATCTAAAGAAAAAGTTCGAATTACTTGGTACTTTCACAGTGACATTGAAAATGTAATATAAAATTGATTCTAAAAAAATGTGATAAACATTTAGTAATAACATAAAGTTAATCATCTTTCAAATCTTGGAAGTACAGTGGAATCTGGTTATTGTCACTTTGGGACTAGGACTAGTGCTTTTTGATAACAATAGCTGACTGGTAACATTATTTGTTATCAATAACCGGATTCCACTGTAGTTCTAAAATATTAACAGCTTCAAACTTTTCGCATATGCAATATATTTCCAGTCATGACATTTGCTTTTGGTTATACCAGTTATTAATTAGTCACCAAGTGATTTATGTAATTATGTTTAGTTATTTTTTTTTGTCAATTAGTTATGAATGAAAAAAAAAAACCGAAACTTTTTACGAGCTGCAATGAAACATGTGTTTTATTCTGCAATTCAGTTTCACTGTAATGTCTATTGCAGATTATTTGAGGCCATTCTTTTCTAGCATACTTTTTATCTAGACATTGGAAATCTTTGGTACTAGATCTACACTTGTTTTTTAGAATGAGCTAATGGTTACAAGGATGACTAATTGATAGTCATAACCATAAACTGTTATGATACGAGTTGTTTTGAATGCAAGGTCCTTCAAATTGCCAATCGTGCATTGTGATCGGCAATAGTAAACGCATAAGGAAATGTGAGATGTGTTCACCTGTAATGATGAGAAGTTTTGCTACAGCAGGCCTTGATTGGCAATCAAGGTTGTAGTTCATGGTTCTCCCTTGACTTTCAGGTGATGCTGCCAGTGAATTAAGGTTTTCCTATTAATAACCTTACATATTGAATCGCTGCCAGCATTTAGACAGGTGTCCAACAAAAATGCGATTACTCGCTCATTCTGGTTTCAAAAACTGGGGTTTTGTAATAAAGCACATATGGCATAAGCTAATGTGTATAATTATACTGTTTGTCAATTTGTGAGTGAAAAAATGTTCAAAATGCATGTAGTATGCCAGAACAGGCATATGTCTACTGACAAATAGTACAATTTAACATTAGAAAATTCTTTGAGAAAGACGATTGTTTTTATGTGGTATTTTCAGTTCTTTGGTCCTAGAAAACTAATATGCATAAGTCAAAAGAAACCCAAAACAATTTCTGAGCTTTCTGTTTAAAAGTGAAGTGTCATTATTAGCCAAAATCATTAGTCTTATATATACTATACAGTATATATTTTTTTGCAGAAGATTAGATTTTTTTGTGTGATTATCTGATCAAAATTGCCAATAGATAAGAACACCAATAAATGTGCTGATATTATGTTTAATTATTTTTTTTTTGTCAATTTATTATTTGAGTAAAAAAATACAAAATTTACTCTTGACAAAGGTCAATTGAGGGTCCTGGTAGATGCAGCCATACAGTAGTACCATCGACTAAAGAGTTGTAACTTTTAGTCTATGATAGTAGCCTACCATACCATTCTACAGTACTAGTAAGTTGTTGTACTAACAAATAGTACAAATTCTTTAAAAAAAAGGTGATTATTTTTAAAGCATTTTTTACTTTAAGGCATAAGTAATCTTCTGAAATTCAACATAACGAATACTAAAACAATAACTATTTCCAATTTGTTGATTGAAAAACAATCGTTCCACAAAAATTGCTAATACAGTAGATAAGGAAATCATATAAAAGAGTACTTTTTAATATATGTTTAAATTGTTTATTTTGTTATCAACTTACGTAGCTGGAATTTCTTAGAGATTTTTGAGTAGAAATTTCACTGTCACTGCAAGCTAATGAATTTTATTTCCATCATGACAAATACCGAGAAGGTGGCAATATATCTGAAATATAAATATAAATATAAATATCAATATTAAATTCTCATATTTTTAAAATGTTAGTTGAATTATTGTGTACAACAACTGCATACTCATAACTTCAGAACTGATTTATTTTTTAGAATGGAATATTAAATGTTGAAAATTTGTATATAAACAAATATCTTGGTGCAATTAATACTATGTTGCAATAAAATAATGTATAAATGCACAATGCATATGGATTATAGCAGACATCATCATCATCATCTGGTTTCATTTCTAATCTAGAGTTTTTGATTCGTTTTTTTTTTGTTGTAACTTATTAGTTAAGAGCCATTGTGGAGGTTCGCACACAATGATGGCTTTATACCATTATACATGAAGTGATGCTTACAAAGTCTGGGCATAAAACCATTCCCAATCAAAACATTTATCTGGATTACATTAATCATACTACAGTTTATTTGTTTAGAAACTTGTGTATGCAAATTAAGAAAGGTGTCATGTGTTTTACTTTGACATCAATGACCTGTAGCCTTGGTGTATCAGGTAGCCAATAAAATTTGGATGATTTCCCAAGGTTAATCTTCAGTTTGTAGGTAATCTTGGATAAATGGTTCAAACTTAATTGGTTACCTTTTTGCTGAACTAATGTGACAGATAAGGTTTTAGCTGTTGACAAATGCTGTTTAGAAATGCCAAACCAAATACTTTCATTTTTTAAATACAATTTCATTAAATTTGAGATTATTATGGCATTTAATCTAATTAAATGGCAGGTTTATCTCATTTTTTTTTATATAGTGTGTTTATGTATATATATATATGGTTTCTCGTGTGTGTACATTGTGATATAAACTAAATTATATGTATTCGTTTCCTATTTTATTTTTAATCCGTTGGAATTTCGTTTGTTTGTTATTTGTAGCTTTAAGCAACAGACCTTAAAGTATTCCAGAAAGGTTAAAGTAAATGGGAGTATTTCACAAAAGCAACTCTTATGTGATGTAATCCATTCTGAACAAGGATGAACCGTGTTTATTTTTGTGTCATGCTTTAGATAGATGCATTTGAACTGAAAGGGGAAAATGCACTTCTCAAATTCAAGGTCTGGGCAACTCGCATTATGCTGATTGAAGGCTTTACGTCACTGATGCCTAACTTGTATCACACAATTATTACGATAGAAAAAAATCGCATATATTGAAACTACAGTGGACAAGTTTAACGTAATTTGAACGTGAACGGATCAGCATTTGGTTTACACACTGTGAATGAAAAGTAGCAGTTAAAGGAGTGTTAAGTACTTGTGCACCACCCCATAGAATTGCATAATATCGAAAATTTCTCACATATAACCAGCATCTGAGACTTACTCTCATAATAAAATGCATATATAGAACTTGCATAAATCGAGGATTCCATCTTCATACACTGTAGAAATGTTGTAGTTTGATTGAAATTTTAGAAGAAACTTGATTTGGGTTTGCTACTACCATATGGCCAAGGTTGATTTAATATACGTTGACAGAAAATGAGCAGCACACAACCATGAATAAAGGTTCAGTGGCATCCTTAGATTTTGTGGGTTTTGGGAAGTAATCAGGATCCTTGACTCTTTACATACATTTTACAATAAAAAAAAATCAATATTTGCATAATCGAATATTGTGAATACTGTATTTGCATAGTCAATTTTGCATGATCAAACAATTATGTGAATATTTGCATACTGGTGACACCAATTACTTAGATAAAATGTATATTCTTAACCCATCAAAAATGTTCATGATAAATGTTATAAAGCATTTTAGCAATAAATTTGAGGATCAAATAAGCATAGTTACTAAAGTTAATGACATGACATTCTGTTATCCTTTGTATACATGGTTTCATCATACCATTAGCTTGTTGGGGTGGGTGAGTGCAGTGATGGATCCCCCCCCCCTCAGAACATGTTTATTTCATGGAAAAAAAGAGGCAAAAATGGCTAAATTGTGCATATTTTGAGGTTTAAACACTCAAACATTCATTTAGAGTTTGATTTGCCAAGAAGATGTAATTTTTAGACATATTTGTCATGAAATTTCAGGTGATTCCCCCCCCCCCCTCAAGAAGTCGGCTCCAAATTTGCCACTGCGTGGTTGGCTGTGTCCCCCCCTCGCAAGCTACATCACCGTGCACGGTGTTACAATCAAACATATAAATAGCAACATCGGTGGTTCAGTGTTAAATCTTCTCGCCTGCTGTTATGGTAGCCTGGGTTTGAATCCCGATGAAGGGTGTAAGACGCTTCAGACAGACAAACAGACAGACATACTTAGACAACTATTACAGAGACTAGTAAAGTAGCTCGTCAAAAATGACAGAAAAGTTCTTAGGTGGTAAAAAACGTTATGTTATATGAGTTCAATTAGTCCAATGGTGTAAGGTGCTGCCTAGTTGCCATTTGAACCCGTCCAGTGCGGATTCGAATCCCGTTCGAAAATGGTAACAGACAGACAGACATAACATATTATATTGTAGTGATAGTTTATAAAAAAAGTTATCCTACTAATAAAAGAGCACGATTTTCCTCCTCCTCTTCCTACTACTACTACTACTCCTCACCAGTTATAGCCATTGGACAAGAAGCATCATGTGGTTCTTTCGTTTGCACCTAGGCATAAAGAAAGAATTCTAGAACCTTCTATAACTTTCAAGAATCTTCTTGAAACTTTCACTGTGTTTTCACTAGCACAACCTCACCATGTGTGAAAATGTCAAAACTCATACCGAAATTGATACTCTAACTAACAAATATTGCAAAGCAATACGAGTTAAATGAATAAATAACTTGCCCATCATTTTTGACGGGCTATTTACTAGTGACACAATAAAATTCCAGCACCTAATGAAGCACCCTGTATTTTTTATCTATAGATGGTAGAACAATTAGTTGCTAATGGAGACTGCTTTATTATACAGCATATTTAATATTAATCCCATGGTCTTTAAAATTTAAATTCTAAATTGGTCTGGTCTCTAAGTGAATGTTTAAAAACAACAACAAGAATTCAAGAAAAGTTACGCATGTTTTTAATGTGAGTTTTTATTATTTTTCTTGAACCCTAGTCTTCTTAACCAAGCTTTTGGTAACCATGGTACTTTCCAGGTACTTAATCCACCTGGATAATGAGGAGTTACAATATTCAGTATTGCAGTAAATATCGATATCATTTGCTTTAGTTTCCACCGAACCAAGGGTCTTTTTAGAAAAGATAAAACTGGTGATAAATAAGTGATAGGGGAAGGAGTTAAGGTTTGCTTAGATTAAGACCATGCTTCTGCTAGACGTGAGAAAATTTCAGGTGAAACAGAACTTTTCTCTTATTTTGCTCAAGCGATTAAGTAGATAGCAAAGAGATGAAATTTGCATAAGAAATATGCCTGGCAAGAAACAGATTCTCGCCAGGACAAACCGAGTTTGAATATCTCTCGTTGCAGATTTCTTCTAGCAGAAGTTTTGGCTACTTTAAAAAAAAGTTGGCTGCATTACTCACTTTTCACGTTTGCTATTCATGTTATGTAATTATGTATATTTTTTAACTAGGCTTCCTAAATAGCAAATAACCAGCGATATATGTTCAGACACACAATGAAGGAACTGTAGAGATTGCATTTTTGGAGCTGCTTTTGTACATTGCATCGCTGTTGATAAAACGCTTACCATTTCGTTTGTGCAAGAATAATGTGTAATTTGAGGTTTTGTACATATACGAATGTTCACATATTTTGCATACAGTTCTGCATAGGCCTATGTATAAGTAGTTATGGTATATAGACTTATACATAACTACCTGACATAATAAACATATATGTATTACATAAATATATACAGATTCACATAAAGCATACATACACATATAACCTAAATATTGATGCGCATATGTATATTCATATTCAGTGTGCTACAATTAATTGCTGTACATGCTAATGATGTTTAAAGTTAATTTAAACATAAAAAACAAGCAAACAACTGTTCTAATAAGAATTACGACTTTCATTTGATGTATTAGAACATTGTTATTGTATGGTAAAATAAATGTGTATAAGCTGCAATGTAATTTAGATGTTATTGGATAACCAATAAAGTTCCTGCAGTTTTTTCAAGGTTATTGGTTGGTAGGAAGGTTACCTTGAAAAACACTGCATGAACTTTATTGGTAACTTGATATTTTGGTGCTGATGTGTTAATGTTTATTCAAATTTAGTTGGTGTAGTTTTATAAAGAAACTGCTTCAAATTGGTTGCAACAATTTGTAAGACATGTTTTAAGACACTGAGGTTTGATTTTTATAATTTGTAATGCTGACTTTTTTTTTGATATGACAAAGTAGCAATTTAAAATGTTTGAAACAAAATGAAAATGCAATCTACATTGCATTTGGAATCCATGTGCATTACATAATCCATTCAACTCGTGAATCATCTTGTAATTTATTGCCTTCTACTCATCAATCATTCAATACCGTACTCACATTTATCTTCATTATTATGTTTTCTTTCATCGTTAATGTTCATATTTCGTGGTATTAGTACCACTGCCGTGCCATTGCACTATTATGATGTAAGGATTAAGTAACCATATTGTCTTAGTGGATTATAATGTATTCATTTTTTTTTCATTTTTATTTTTTAGTGAAGCATCAAAGCTGGTAGTAAACAAAATTTTGGTAAGTGACCTTTATTTTGCATGTTTTATTAACCAGTTGTACTGATTAAATTTTGTTTATTGGTTTGTTTTACATGTATTGTTTACTTGCATGTGAAACTCTAAATTTGTGTATTTATTGTTTAATTGATTTATTACGAAAAAATGAAACACTATTATTGACACTTTCAGGCCGAAGTAAAGCAGTTGCCTGATATCGAAAAACTACTTTTATATGTACAGTTACCAACTGGTAGTTCTGATTCCATCGATTCTCAAAAACAGTAAGTTTCTAATAAACGATACAAATTATTTTTACAAATCTTTGACACAAAACCTTCCACGCAGCACTTTTGATTTGTTCTTGAAAAGTTTAATATCAACCAAAAAACATGTGAAATTGAATTTCAATAAGAATTAACTACATTCCGTGCTAAAACACTGTCTTTGTGATGTAGCCTCTCTCTTTCTCTATCACGTATGTTGCCAGTTGAAATTTTGTTCTATTTGTATTTGAAATCGGTTTCAAAACCGAAAACCTAAAGCATAATGAGGCTTAATAGGGGTGGCACAGCTGCCCCATTTCTGAACAATAACTTGAGAGGGGTGGCAACAAACTAGTATGAATTTCATTTGAAAACTAATACAGTACCTTAGTTTTGTGGGAATATTACATGACGCATCTGAATATATGATGCTACTTTTAACCATTTCATTAAAAAATCAATTAGTTATGATGTGCCTGATTATAAGATGCACATACACGTGCGATGCATGTGGGAGGATGCAGTTTACTGAGAAATGAAACTTAAGCGGTGATTGGCTTTAATTATAACGTGTTTTATAATGCCAAAGAAAGATGCCAGCCCACAAAGAATATGATCGGTTTATAAAGTGTCCATTCTATGTTTCAAAATGCCAAAGCGACAATACATATTATATGACAGATTTTTGTTACTTTTGCAATTTTTGTTGCGAGATATGTTGAGTGCCATACATAATTAACTTAAGAGGTTAGGTTATTTTGTGTATTTAATGACAATCTTTTGTGAACAGAGAAATAATCTTTTATACATGTCGTATAACAAAAATATCCATTTCAGATACGGAAACCCTTTAGGAAGCAGGTACGAAATCAAGCAAACGATAATATGGATTAAGACACATTTGGAAGAGGACTCTGGTGTTTCGTTGCCAAAACAGGAGGTGTATGACGACTACATGTAAGTTTTGAATAATTGTTAAGTAATTATCATGTATATTTCTGTTTTTGATTGAAACTTATAAAGTGTTGCTTTTATTTGTTTTCATATATTTGTATTTCATTCAGCCACTATTGCTCAACACACGACTTCAAACCTCTTTCTACTGCCGACTTTGGGAAAGTTATGAAATATGTTTTTCCATCTGTGAAACCACGAAGGCTAGGCACACGTGGCAATTCTAAATATCCTTTTATTTTTGTTTGCAATTTTTGTTTTTCAACTGCAAACTGCTTTTTATGATGAATTATATACATTTGAGTTGCATACAATGAGTTAGAATAGAAAACAAAAATCAAAATATTCTTGCCCCAGCCTGAAATTAAACCAGGGACCTCTCATCATATACGCAACAAGACACTTGCTAGCTGAGATACTGGAACAGACAAAGAGGAAGCCTAAAAAAAACCTCTTTAAAACAGGGTTCTCACTGAGTGGATAGAATAAATTAGGTTTCAGTTACAGTCTTTGGCCACCCCAATTCGATAAACTATTTTTTTAATTGAATTGTGTTTAATTCGAGTTTAACTGTAATTTTTTGAATTACAATGAGTTGAATTGATGAAGGCACATCTCTCGTTATAGGAGAACAGTCATTGTACAGTGAAACTTTTCTCAGCGGCCACGGTTCTATGAAAAAATGGTCCTTCAGAAAGGTGGCATAGTTTATGATTAGTTTTTTAAAAATGGAAATCCCAGTGTTTTGAGAAAACTTTTACACAAACATCAATCATTACAAGGTTTGTCAAGTAACAGCTGACTGGCTTCTCATTGTATGAATTCTTGTTATGTTACCAAGCTTTGTTGGTTTTCCTTAACCATTAGTTTACGTATTGCTACTCTGGGTTAAGAAAGAAAGTTGTCCTAGAAGCCCCAAAGTTACCTGACGTTATTGTTGGTTTAGATGATCACCAAGACGATGTAAGTTTTATTTTCCCTGAAACAGCTCGACAACCTGAGATTCAGAAATCAATTGGAAACATCAGTAATCTAGAATGCATTTTTCGGAAAGTCCTTTTCTACTGTCCCCTGTAACAGCAGAAAATCGTTTTACACTTTTGCCCTATAACAACTAAACATATACTTTTTCCAGTAAATCTGAAAAAAGTAGATGTCCACAATGACTCAAGCGCTTCATTGATTCCAGATTGAGGTTGTCGATCTTCATTAGGTTTTAGACTCGTCTGATTTTCGGAAATAGTCTCAAAAAATAGTCACAAAAAATCAATTTATTGTGTTTTATTTTTATTTTTAGGCTTTATCATTGCGTGGATTAAGCGATGATCTGATTTCAGCATGTTCATACGTGGTTTTAGAATGGGCGTACAAATTATTAGATCTTAAATTTAATTCCCTCAAAGAATTGGCCTGCCATCTTGTGAAATCAAATATTGTCGATGTTCGTTCAGTAGGAGCATTCACGGTTTTGTCACTAATGCCGGATAATGGTGAGATTTCAAGTTCAATTACGGATATGTATACAGTGTAACTTCTCTAACTCGAACACCTTTAACTCGAATTTTCTCTAAAAATCTAATTTTTCACAGTCCTTATACCAGAAATACATATAAACTAACTTCTCCGACTCAAATTTTTTTTTTTTGGTCCCTTGGGTGTTTGAGTTAAAATTAGTTCACTAAAACCAGTTTTGATTTTACACATATTGATTTTTAGCGAAAACTGTACTATATTTGCATGTTGATTTTGTAATTTTTGGTTCAGTCTATTGGTTAAAATTTGTTTTGAGATGAGTTATTATAAGGATTATTATAGGATTCAGTAATAACTAATTGCTAAGAATCTGACGTTCATCAAAGGTTTTGTTTTATTAGTTTTAATTACTAGCTAATAATTGGTAACAGTAGCTGCACTCCTCACCTGTATAGTGATTGGATGAGCCGCATCACATGATGCTTCTCATCTGGAGCATCATGTAATGCTGCTCGCCACAGTATTTCCTGACAACAAGTAATGAATGTATGATATTTCCTCTATTGCCATTAGCCCAGTAGCACGAATGATCAACACTCAACTGTGTTGTAGTTGACAGGATAAAACTCAGTGTTATCATAATTTTAAATTTATACAGTCACCGATGTAAACTCTATTCAACAGCAACTAATAAACTAAAATTATAATAATGAAAAAAATCACCTTGCTATTATTGACAGGTTTACTTCTAGTATAATAATAATAATAATGCATTATATATTTTGATTTATTTTATTGTAGGAAATCAAGCGACTGCATTGCTTAGTCAAAGTGGCGGAAACAAACATCGAGAGACACAGTTACAGCTTCAGCGTAAATTACAAGAAAAGGAATTAATTCGGGAACAAAAGAAGAAGATGCAAGATTTGAAAATTGACAAACCTTTAGCACCAAAGGAACGACGGAGAGTCGCAAGTGGTCCTTGCGGACGATCAACTAGGGTTTCTCGTAGTTCCACTCAACCATTGCATGGTTACAGCCAGCCAACGACTCCTGTTCACCGTGAATCACCGATCTTTCCACCAACTCCAAGTGTACATAATCTACTGAGCACTTCAGGGTCCATTGAATCTTTAGAATCGGAAAAGCTTGAAATATCTGAAATTTCTAACAATAGTCAAACTAGCAAGTCAGTGGAGTCCACTACACCGAATCGACTTCAAACATCCAAATCGACTCTTGAACCGAGTGTTGATAAAAAATGTGGCAAAATTCAAATTCCTCGCATTTCTAGCCATCGTTCGACTCCCAAATCCCAACGACCATCGGCAACAGTTTCTCAAATATTTATCATGCAATCAGTCCCGCAACTTTCCGACGTGGCTAAGAAGCAGGAAAAGCAAAAGACAAAGTACAAACCTATTCAGCCCAAACCATCTAGCAAAAACACTACTCCAACCCCAGCGTTGCAATCTGTCGTTGAGCCTAACGAAGCGATATCCACGAGCAATTCGAAGTCTAGTGCCGATGATATGAATGGAGAACTGACGACTGATTTTCCATTAACGATAAAGAATCTTGTTAGTGGGAATCCAGATATTCTGTCAATTACAGAATCATCAAATACAAGTAAACGAACTTGGGAAGGTGGGAAGGAAAATGAAAGCTTAGCAGTATGTAAACGTTCGCGACCAACAGCGGCAAATGTGGTTGCGAAAGAAAATAGTTCATCAGAGTTATGCCAGGAACAGTGTTCTGCATTTCCTACTCTTTCAGAGCTGGATTCTTTAAAAATTTCTGATTGTCTAGATTCGTCTACCCCTGAGACGGAAACAGACATGTCTACCTTAAATTCCTTACCACCACTGATAAGTGTGAATGGGAATGAAGGATTAATGGATTATTTTGAAGGAAGTTCCACATCCATGGAGCAAGATGAAGAATTATCTCAATATTTCAAGGAGCCGGACGAAAAACATGGAAACACTGCAAATGGCATTGCTACGACCACTGTTAAGAAAGTCAACGAAAATGGACAAGCTGCACAAATATCGCAGCTCAGGCAGTTACTAGAACACAATTTAACCTCCTCAGGATCTCGTTACCATAATCGCGCAGCTGTCGCTCAGGCTACGGACGCAGACACTGTGTCCAAGAATAAGGCTGATTTCCGATCACAACCTGCAACTGCAGAAAGTAAAACTGTGCCATTCAAAACAAACGTTGAATCGCAAGCTTCATTGTCTCAGTATATAAAATCGATGATGTATTTAAAACAACCTTCGGACAATGTTGGCTGTATTCAAGACCTTCAGGCAATTCCTGCCATGGAACTCTTCACTCAGTGTTTGAACCAGCAACCGCATCAGGTTACTGGGAATCCAGTAATGCATGAAGTTGCCAACGGTGGCGCTGCCACTCTAAGCATGTCTGCTCGACGGCGAGTAAGTTTTCCGTCAAATTTGATCATGACTGAACCATTAGCCAATCTGTCACATGTGCAGCTTCCGATCAGTCAGTCATCAGTGCCTCCCAGTCCCAATACACGCTGCAGATCTTTCAACTTTATGCCAATCTCGTCACCTCAACAAACATCGGTTGCTGAGGTGGGTCAAAACACGGGCAGATCAGTGGCCACATCGCAGCCCCCAAGTGCCTCAGCTAGTCCTTTTGTCTCTCCGCGGAGTACACCAAATCCGCATTGTCGCTCACGGCACAATTCAGGCCAGGCGCTGTCATCTTCTTACGCAACAACACCAAGAAGTACCCCTTATCCACCTTCTGAACAATCATCTAATATCAACTCTCCTTTTATTTCTCCACATGCAACTCCTATTCCGTTCTCTCGCAGTCGTCACAATTCTAGCCAAAATCTTCAACGAGCAGTGCCTTTTGCACCAAATCAAATAACCTCCAACAATCATGCGTCAGTCCTGAATAGTCAATCGAGATCTCGTCACTCGTCGGGGGCAACAATGTCTCTGATGTCTCCCCGTAGTGCTCCCATGTCACCGATGAATTACATCATTGATCCCGACGTTGGCTCGTCAACTCAGTTTTCAATGCCGACATTGGGCGATACTCCGCAGATGAGGTCTCGTCACAATTCAAATTCCAGCATCCCACCTGTATCTCCACGGTCTGCCCCCCTTTCTCCACTAACACCACAACACACTTTTAACTTAGCAGTAGGGGATGGGCCTAGAAGTGTATCAGAAGTGTCACCTTTAGCGAACGTCAATAGCAGCCTGTCGTCTACCATCACGGTAGCCGAACAAGAGTTGGTGAGCCCAAAAGATTCTGGATGGTCATCATCCGACAAGAAATTCATGCCTCCGGAAGAATACAATCCCCAATTGCCAACATGGATTGGTGATGTTAGCAATACAGCTACAGTAGTTCAGGACAACGATTCAAGTTCTGCTATGAGACAAAGGCATGCATCTGTGGGTAATCCCATGCATAATTTATGTAACCAGGCTCAGGCCATGGCTATGTATCCCAATACACTACGAGAAGTTGGCAATTTCTTGCCGTACCCAAACAACGTACTGCATCGTAGTCCATCTGTCCCAATGAGCCAAGTGATACAGGATTTGCTGCAGAATGAACCTTCGAATTCAGACAATCAATTTGACCCGTCGCTGTCGTCTGCGTCGCTAGAACAGTCCTCGTTGCAGCCGTCTTCTGGAACGATGCTCTATTCTGTTGCAACGAACAGTGGCGTCACCTCCAGTCTGGATGCTCTAGGGGGACCTCCGCCGAGTGACGAATATCTCTCACAGAAGAATTTAAATGATTTCTTGGTGGCACCTTCTTCTCCTGTAAACGACGACTTGCAAGCCACTTTGGAAGATTTAAGGGATTGTGATAATGATTATTCTAAGTTTGCAGAAGAGATAGAGCAGCAGCAATACAGTTCTAACACCTGAAGTGTGTAAGGTGATTTCTTTTTTGTTTTTGTTTGTTTTTCGAGTCCATTCTGTATCACCTTCCAAAACTGGAAAACTTTGCAACTTGCCAAAATCCGGAGATATTGGAAAAACGCTAATGAAGTACAAAATAGAGGATAGTATGGAGTACTTTCTTAATTTTTCAGGTAATTTCTATGTTAGAGAACTATTTTTGTAAATCTAGTTGCCCTTTGAAGTTTAACAGATTTTTCTCCCCATTACTACTACTACTACCTTGGCTTATTTTGTTAGACACGTGTGTGTGAATGGATTTATGAACTAGAGAGTCTACCATGAACTCGCAAATTTGAACCTTTTGTCTATATGAGTCGGGTTGGATTATATTCAACTTTTATTATTTACTCGTGTCAGGAGAATGTCCTTCGTGGGTGTTATCTCTAGGCATCCCCATCTGGTTTCATTCACCAGAAATGCAAATTGTACCTGAAGAACTTAACTGGTGCAAGTTGCCTTAGAATCATCTTGTTCTTAAAAAAAAATTATATATATATATATATAAATATATATATAAAAAACAAATTTGTCTTATTATATATATATGTATATGCTCTATATACTGTATATGTGTGCTTCATATCCAAATGGATGTTTCGGTGCAAGAGTTTGTGTAAGCCTCCAGAAAAAAAAAGCAGATGATGATTATTAGTCAAGTGTTTGAGTTGGCTTTAATGTTGTTGAACTTTAGTGCAGCTGTAAGTTTGTTGGTTTATGGAACATTGCAATTGGTCCGTTTTCACTAGAGTGATTGATCATGCATTTGGAAAGTTCTGGTCTTGCAGTAGGAGAACGGTTATCCAGTATTTTTTAGTTGATTTTCGAAAAATTTTGAATTTTCAACTCTAAAAAAAAAGCAACAGGTTTTTAACATTTGTTTTAAGAAATGTGAAAAACTTTTAATCAACTACATATTAACAATTCTATGAATGATTAAGTAAAATTTTGACAAAATTTTAAAATGTAACTTTTAAAAAGAATAACCATACGAACTAATATGTTGTCAAAATTAACTCGATTTCATCTTGAATGCCAAAGTCACTAATTGCTCAGTTTAGATAATTGCTTCAGAAAGTAAGTTGGATATCTGAACCTGTGATAAAATTTGGATGGCTAGACTCTTGCTGCAATTGTAAAGGAAGACTTTTTTTAGGCAAAAAGAAAAGATGTATCCTCGAGTGTACTGAGACCATGTTTGTGTTTTGTAAATATAGCCTATATCAATTTTTTGTGCGATTGTTACAGTAGTATTTAAAAAAAAAATTTTTTTTTTTGCTGGCGATGTAGGACTTTTCGTGACATCACGAATTTGTACATTGCTGAATGACATATTCATTTCACTGTATAGCATGCGTAGGGGATGTGATTGTGTATGAAACGGATTTCGTTTTTGTTCAGGACTTGGAAAGCCAAACAGTATTAATAGTTTCAGGTCGTCAACATATTGATAGCATTGCCAAAAAAAAATGTTTCACGTTCCCTTCATTTTGAAGAATCGTGAAAGGGTGATTCCTCTATAATGTATCAAATTTTAGCAAAATTTCAACAGTTAAAAAATACAGTAAGCTCCCTTTTATTTGCAAAAACTAAGGGGTTTAGACATCAAGTATCAACATCAGTTGTTGCCGTTTCCCATGCACGTTCTTCATATGAAGGTCTCTGGGCAGCACAGTAATACGCCAAACTTTTCAAATTGTTCAGGAGAGCTATCTCTTTTATGAAAAACACCATAATGTCCCATACTGAACTACAAGGTGGTTCTCTATATTATGCTTTTGGAAAATCCAGGAAGTGGTAACATAATAACTTGAAACAAAACTGAGGGACAGTTTCATGTAAAAAATGTCATTTTTGGGAAAGTGTGGCTTATCACTTTGTTACCCAGAACCCTTCATATTTAAAGAAATGACAATGATCCACCCAATGTAAAAAGTATTGTTTGGTATGCATTTTCTTCTGAAAAAAATATTTTAAAGAGAATCATATTCTGAGAAAACTATTATTATGAACTAAATTCACAAGTGTCATACTTTAAACATCACTGTATGCTTCTTCACCCCCAAGTGGGTGGGCCAGTAACTCATTACCTTCGATAATTGGGAGGTTCTTGATGAATGCATTATCAATTCTACTTACCTTTGACACTAATACCACTATAGTTAAATTAATTAACTGGTGAAATTGCATACTGTGCAATCCTAATCAGCAAATAATGCTCATGTGCAGTACCAGTATGATAATTGAGGGAAATACTTTCAGATGTTCGTTATATGCAAACAATTTTCGATATTATGTGATTTTGTGAATTGTGGTCAACAAGTGACTTGAGTTCTGAAAATTCACTATTTTTAACTTTAAATATACAGAAGTTTTCTTTCTATGAGAGGATTGTGCAGAATGTGATCTTTGCATAAGTTGAGGACTTTTTGTATACTATGTATAATTACTTCTTTGTTGACATTTAAGAATCAATCTTGATAGTGATTGGAAGAGTTTTTGCAAATATTGGAGAGCCTACTGTACACAATTTTGATCAAGTGTTTCAAAGAAATATTACTATATATCACAATGCTCTGATGTACAATTAATATGCATCTAGCAATGGGTACAGAAAACAGAAAATTCTAACAAAACTTTTGTGGTTCCTTGAAATACGCTTAGAAAGATGAACGTGTGAATTATCATGTTTGCAGTCATATAAAAAAAATGTGAGCACCCTCATTAATTGTTAATTAGTAATTTTTAATTAGTAATCAGTTATTTTAAATTATTAATTATTACATTTCTTTGTTATTTCAAAAAATAAGCATTATTTTTTAACAAAGTATTTTTTTAAATTTTATCATTTTGTTTTAAATGCTGGGTGTTGTAACGAATGACGGTAGTGATTTCATTTGAAACACCTTGTGTCAGAAAAGTACTTTTTCCCAATATCATATTCGTTTAATATCTTGTGTCTGTGAGCAAGTCAGTGAAAGGATCTTGACTATAAATCAAATTGGTACATATTTTGTAGCTAGGGGCTTGTTTTTTCTCACCTATTTTTCAAAGTACGTAATACATTGTTTGATGATGTGTATGAAAAAACAAATGATGCTTTAAGATCTCTGGGTTTTTATTTTTATTTTAAAGATTGACTGCACTAAATGCGAATTGATGAATCTGCTAATGAGTTACCAGTACATTGTGCTGTGCATTGAATGTATGTTGCAATCAATCATGTATCTTTTTAAATTTTTATTGCATCGTACAAAGATGTAAGCAATATTTGAATTGTGACTTTTTATTCTTCTTTTCTTAATCTTACTGAAATATTGCTTTTTAATTAAAAAAAATTTTGTGGGTTCAAATTGCATGGAAAACTGAATGCGAGCCAGTGGAAAATGATGTGATTGCATGGTCGGATCGGATGGATGAGTTTTTTTTTGTTTTGTTCGGGAAATCTTAAGACAAAATAATGTAGAAAGTAATTAGACTCAAACTGTATATAATTTGTTGTAAAGTTGTTAAATCTTATTTTTATTTTGTTTGGTGAGGTTTTTCACAGTACCTAATGAGTTGGCGACATTCGCTTTACTGTAACATTGAAAATGTTGCAAACAGTAGTCATATTGATTACTGCATAAATGAACATATTAACTGTACAATTAGAACATCATATTGAACATCCTTATGTGTATCACGTATCACTTTGATTGGGAATACTCCTAATTATAACTGCTTGTAATGATTGGTTCTATAATGATTAATTAATCATCATGATTGCTTACACTACCACAGACACATTTGAAATAATGTTTTTAACTAAAATTAACAACTAGATACAATACAACTTCTATAATCCGAACAATGCAGGATTTGATTGGAATAGCAGTGGAATGATTAATGGGTTCTTAAAGCACACAAGGAAGAAAAACGATCTATAGTTATCCCCTGCTTAGCGCTGTTAATTCATTCATGAAAACTCGGAGAAAAAAAACCAACGCTGATGAAGGTTGATTTGCCATAATTAATAGAAATCAAATTAATTCATTTCCAAGGTTCAGAAAGCATGTATTCAAATTAGGTAAAAAGTGATTGGCATAAACAACTGCTAGTTGGCAAAAAATAAAGATTAATGCTAATTGAACAGCATACTGCCAGGGGGACCACAATATGTATAGTAGGTAGATTGACTTTGTCAAACCATGACATATTATAAATTTTTTAGTATAATATGCCATGGTCAAACAGAACCATTTGAAAGTTTACATGATAACATTTTAACTGAATGTTTTCCAATTAGTCCTCTATTATGCTTGAATGAGTTTTTTCTTCAAGTTCTTCAAATTTTTTTGTTTTTTAAGTTTCTCATGCAAACCCACGCAGTTGATAAATTATGATGATAATTTGTCTTTTGTGACTAACTTTTTCATTGAGTAGGTACCCCAGTTAAACATAAAATTTCACTTTCTGCACCCTATATTTTACCGGAAATCTAATGTTGAGAAACGATTCCAATTACAAAACTTCAGATTATAGCAAGTTCGGATCATAGAGGTTTGACTGTTTGACTATTGTAGATGGTGCATGTATTATTGATGCGAGTTAATAGTCATGCACTATTGCAGATTGGTTTGCCATTTTTCTCCTGTATTAAGACACATTACACTGAGTCGTTATCTATCATTGGGCGAATTTAACGTTTTTTGACTGCATGTGGCATGAAAGCACTTGCGACACAAGGTTACTGGTGAATTCAGTTTTCCTTAGTTCATGCTGTTCCTCAGGGACAAAATATATATGTATTGGTAGTTTTTTTTGTGATTTGAATTACAGTTGCATAGTGCAATTGTTCCCACAATTCTTTTCTTACTGTAACCTGGTATCTTTTTAAATTGCATTTATTCATTGTTTTTTCTATATAAATGCAATGCACATAATACTTTTTTTTTGTTGAATAACTTTTTATCAAAAAAAATTAGACCAATCGGCATGAGAAATATAAATCAGTATTTCTACTGAGAAAATATGCCTACTAAAGAAACTGTGTTATCATAAATATGGATAGATATATATATGATATAATCTTTATAAATATTTTATCAAATATAATGTTTCTTGTATCATATTGATACCACTATGATGTATTTTAGTTTGAGTTTTAATCTGCAAACACCCAAGCATGTATCATGTGATAATTTCTGACAAGTTTTACTTTAGGATTTTTCTCTACTTTTTTTTCCATTTTTTAATACCATGAAAGATGTAAAAGTGTTTCAGTTAGGTAAAAGAATGACGATGACGATAAATAATGATGGACATGATCTTAAGGTAGTTCATTTTAATGCAACAAGATTACAGCTTTTTAAATATTATCTAATGTCCAACGAATGATGGTTTCATAAAAAAAAGAAAAAAAATAGTATTTGATCAGTGAAAAAATATATATAAAAAAAATTACAACTTTTTCAGCTTTACAATGTGCCAGATTTTTCACAGTTCTCTTATAAAATCCCGTTTTTCGCATGTTTGGAAAAAAAAATTGCTGACTTCGTAATTGAATGGAACATTAGAAGTACAATTCTCTAACGGTACTGTAATTCTTAAATTGTCATGCATAACTGTGATAAACGATATTACGGGTGCATCTATTACATACATTAGTTGGTGGCGTAATAAGTCACTAGGCCTTTTATATTTCCATTCAGCTATTGAACTACTGGGGATATATAGAGATTAAACTACCGATTTAAATCTGGTAATTAATGTATAAACAAAACAACTTGAAAGTTTTCTAACTGGAAATGTGTTGTGGATCCCAGTATATCATTAGCGCAAAAACCAATACAAAGGAGAAAAAAAGTTCGAAATAGCTACTATGTTATTAGGAACATTTTTAACGTGTCATTCAATTAATTTCCAGTATTTCAATTAGTTGTTATTGGTTTAGTAAAATATATTTTGGCAAAAAACAAAACTGTTATGGTGTTGATGTTTTGTTTAAATTTATGTAGACAATAAATTTATCTTTAAAAATGGAGTGTATGAAATAATGTTTGGTGCATATTGTTATCCTTTCATACAGATGATTTGCAGGGGCCAGATAGCTGTGATTCATTATCTAGCTAGTTTTCTTTTTTTGAAAAATTGACTAAACATCTCAGATTATAAGGAACACAGAATTTTATGCGAGTGCCTTATATGTGATTTTGCTGTTATGTGGCAAGAGGAATCCTTCCAGGTGCTCGTGATATGCAAGAAACTTTCACTAGTATGAGATTGTGTTAGCCCTCTGCCAATTTCTGCCACCATGTATATTCCATGTGTTGCTCAAATGCTGGCCCTCTGGCAGAAATTTGCCCTTGTATTTTTCAATGAGGATTTTTGTAGACCTACATCCAATTTTCCATTTGTCGCAAGCCTCAACTCTCATATTAATCAAGGCAGAGCCATCTTTACAGCATTGTAGGCCCTGGGCAACAGCAATACATTTGGGCCCTTACACCTATCATGAGGCCCCTGGCGATTGCCCAGTTTGCCCATGCGTAAAGACGGCTCTGATTTAAGTACTTCTTGTTCTTGTTTTTTTACTATAATTTTATTGAAGGAGATTTACAAGCTCCAATTTACATTAAGCTATTAATATTTTAACAGGTGCATATTTAAGACTAAATAACTAACACTACTAAATGCCAGTTGTCAACAAATTCACTAGAAAATCTACAAAGTCAAACACTGCTACTCAATAACCTGCAGATATTGGATAGAGTGGTTGGTATAACCATAACGCTCTTTTGCAATTGTTCATGTGGATCACAAGTATTTGACTTAAAAACTAAGAGTTTCATGTGCCAGAGTACTACTATTTTAAGGTAAGTACGGTGTTGGTCTTAGTGTTCTATTATACGCCATTTTTCAAACTACATCTATGCTTACATTACAAGTATCATCTGTTTCTTTTAATACGGAAAATACAACACGTAAAAACTGACGTGTAAAGGGTTTCGGAACACAGTACATCAATTACGTAAGTCGAGGACCATTTGTGGGCCCTTGGTGTACAAGTCACTGATTCAAGTTGGCAAACCATCAATTTGCAATTATTGAACTGCATATGGAGTCCTGAGTGTGCTCCGTATGCCATCTGGCAAGCTTGCTGACACCCCCAGTGAGATCATGCTGTTCATTTCTAATCTGTTGTCAATGCCACTTTTGTCACCTCTGGCCTGTCTCTGTGCTAATAGTATCCCTCTCTTCTTCATCTTATTTTGGATCACCTCAACATCAGTGATGTTTTCTTAACTATCCAGCATCTTCCAAGTTCACTGCTTCCACTATTGACATTTCTTCATTCATCTTCAAGGGGTTATCCCCACACACATCTTTAATATCTATCAAACAGGATGCGTACCCTTCCCGTTGGAAATCAACCTGCATCATCCCTGCCCACAAAAGTAGACCTCTGGACCTGGTGAACAATATATCTCCACCAATCCTTACCTTCTGAACAGCATGACTTTTTACTTGAGCACTCCTTTCCAAGCTCTCTCTCGGTTGGCACCTTGTCGTGGTGAGGGGACTTGCGTGTCCTGGGCATCACCAAGATCAATCATTCCCATCCCTATCCCTTTTGCTTTTGTTTATTTAATTATTTCTTTTATTCTTTATTTTATTTTTCTCATGCAATCCTCATCCTCACTCAGTTTTTGTCCCTTTTATTTTCATTCCTGGAGGGGTACCTTCCCACTGGGCTGCGGCTTCTGGTGGCATGTCTTGCAGTGAGGGGTGATGCTGAAAGTTTCCAGGGTGGCATGATGGGGAGAACCCTGATGACTAGGTTATGAAATCAAGGGTCGTGAGGCTTTCTCGTAGAGGCTAAGAGGAATGGGAGAGGAGCAGCTGCACTTTGCCAAGCCACGGTCAGGTGTCTTCTACCCTCGGCTCCCTTGAAACTGCCCTGGGAAGAAGTATGCGTGGAAGATCCGAGTACTTGCTCCAGGGTTTTGCTGGCTCTGCGTCAAAAGTAATGGGCTCCCTGCCAGGGTTAATGGTCTTGCTCAACCTTAAACTTTTACTATGGCTACAATTAAAGATTTACCCCCTGCATCTGAGATGCTTTCCGGTTCTGATACAAGTCCTCTCATTTATGACTGGATCAGAGCTTTCCGGGAAATTCTCTACTGATCGTTGTCGCCCAGTTCCACTAACAGATCAAACTTGGTTTTTTGTCATGTCTCATCGATAGCTTTCAATCTATGTCCCCTATCGTCATCCATTGCTCTCTGTTATTGCACCTTGGTGAGGCTGACGAGGATTTCAAGTTGCCCAGTGGCAGCCTTCTGATCAAGACCCGCAATGCTCGACAGGCTTGTGTCCTGTTGTCTCTCCGATCGTTTGCCAACTTCCCGGTTATGATGTTCATTCACCAAACTCTTAACTCCTGCAAAGGACTGGTCTGTTGTAAAGATATATTGTGTTGTTCTGACGAATTTTTAAAAACTCTTGAATTCCAAAAATATTCCGACCTCCGACGTCTCACTAGAAAGCTCTTGCATCACAACGGAACTCTTCTGCAGTCAGTAAAAGTAAAATGTATGAACCTTCCCATTTGTCTCTTTATCCACAACCCTTTCCGTTGTTTCACTTGTCAGCGATACAGCCATGGCCAATTCCGCTGCTCTTCTCCTAAGGTGTGCTGTGTGTGGCCACCCAGAACACTGTCCTGAGTCTTGTTCTAAACCCCCGTGTTGTCTCAACTGCTCAGGTCAATATCCTGCTTGGTTTGCAGCATGTTCTCAATTTTAAGCCAAAAAATTTATTCAGCAGATCACGCGTCACTTGAAATCCTGAGGCCCATCGTTTTTGTTTTTACGCTGAAAGCAACAAGCCCTCGTATGCTTTCGTTGGTTCAGCGTCTTCTGCTCCATCACCTCGTCCACGTTCTGTATCCATTTGGACTTACTCTCTGGCCACCCAGACTTCCTCAGTGGCCTGTCAGAACGTTCCACCTCTCGCGGTCACCTTGTCTCCTCCGCCCTCCCCCTCTCCACCCTCTCCTTCCTTTTCCACACATTCCCTTCCCCTCTCCTCATCTCTTGCTACATTTTGAAGGCCCCTAGCCTCTCTCCCTCTTCTCCGCTCAAGCAGTACTCCGCCAACTTTTCGAAGCAGAACTAAGCGAGCCTTGGACGTGGGCACTTCGAATTTTAGTCTCGACCACATTAATTTTTCTGGCATGGTCGACGATCTGTCACCGTTAACCAGCTAGTTTCCAAAACCCGCTCATCATGCCTTATCTGGAAAATTATCCAGTATCCAGAATCCAGTATTACAATTACAAAACAAAGCACAGCGAGTCTCTCTTTTTTTAAAGGGGCTTGGTGCTCCAGATTCGAACCTTACACCCATAGTGCTTAAGCCTAAGTTGGAGTTAACAAGATAAAAGTACATTATATAATTGATCCAGGAAAATACCACTAAACGAACTAAGTAACATAGACAAGGAAATGGGTGTGTTATGGATTCCCTCTCCCAAGTCATCTCTACCCCTATAGAGGGGTATAAAGGGGAACGCTACAGAACTAATGGTTTCCGCACTTGTGTTCCTGAACTTTATATCATCCTTTTTGTCATCAATCCCTATCGTGTTTCCCTCTAGGAGACCAATCTCTATTCTGGAGACTCCTTCCTACTAACTGATTTATCAACTCTTCCGACAGGACATTCCTCCCACCCTTTCCCATGGAGGCGTTCTAATGGCAGTTCATCAGGAATTCACCACACACCAAGTTGCAGGCTGTCACAGTTACCTGCTACCTTCTGTGACGAGTCACGCTGTGGTTTTTACATTTGTCGCGATATCCATGATCTCCTCGATGAAATGGCCATTTCCATTCATCATCCTTGGTTAATGTCCATCATACCATCTGGGGCTCTGCTTATAATTCCGTCCACGGCACCATGGTCGAGAGTGGTGTTAAACCTCGATTTCTGCATCTTGAACAATGGCTCTGCCACTATCTCGTCGCTGCTTATTGCACTTGGTGCTATTGATCTGACCATCTGAATTTCTACCATTGTTCCATTTGATTCATGGTCTATTCACCCAGCAAGAATTTTGGTGGTTTTATTATTTTGTTGCAAAGTGTAATAAGCCTGGTACATTGAGGCCTCTACACAAGCCTGGTTCACCTCTTATCATGAGTTTTGACACGCCTTAAGCAGTTAGTTCACCTCACCTGTCCCCACTTACCTACTTCCCCTGATTGGTTACTTTTCTCCCCGTACATTTTCTGTTGACCCTTTTTCAATTGTTGTTTACATTTGTGTGGTTACTTTTGTTTTACTCATGTAAACCTTCCTTTTTTCATGTTTTTCTTTTACATTTGAAATTTGTTATTTACATACATTATGGCCAGGTGGTCAGAACATCTCTGGTGCGAGAGGTTTCTGGTTCGCCTCCCACTTGTGCCATGTGAAATCGGTTTGGAATTTGACTACAGGAGCAGATGTTCTTGGAGTTCTCCTGTTCCTCGTGCTTCATAAAAACCTATTCCTCATCCCATCATCACCAATCTATTTCTATTCCTCATTCCCATCATCCTCACCTCATACAGCGATCACCACCCCATCCTAAACCAACTTCATCACGGTGGTGTTGTTCCATGATCTCCTCAGCACTGGATCTTTTGGAAGGCTGACAGGCTTGTTCACGAGACTCGCTGAGTGGGCTGACCCCTCTTTCTTTGCACTTCCTGGCGACGTTTATTGCTTCATCACCAGTTCCACCCTCTCTGCTGCCCATTCCTCCACCCCCCTTCTCTGGTTCTTCTGCTCGCCATTTCGTCCCATGGCGGACTGACTACATTGCTACTGCAATTGACAATCGGGCAGCCCTACGCCATTTCAAACGTCCATCTTTGGTTAATGTTACCATTTTCACATGCTTCCAAGCATGAGCCCGTCATCTTGTTCTGTTAGCCGGACCTGGGTTTCTGGAGATTGCACGTGTCCTCTCTCACCAGCAGTACACCGGTCGTCCGTGTTTATGATCAAGTTCATTGGCTTCGGGGAAGGAGTTTTCCCCCCTCTCCCTCGTCTATGAACAGTGGAGCCTCTCTTCTCATCGAGCCAATGGCCATAACTACCACTTCAGCTCATCACTTTGCAGATGTCAGCAGTAGCTGTCATTACGGTCCGAGGTTTGTAACGACCTTGCTGAAGGACTTCCTTTGTCTCCTTGCACCCCTCACCTTGTAACCCTCCATTTCACCTTTCAGAACTTTTCTCTGCATTGTGCGCCACTCTCAACACAGCTCCAGGACCCGATCACATTCACATCCAGATGATAAAGCACTTGTCACGTCTTTCCACCCTCTTGTTGTTGGCTCTCTTTATGCCATCTGGAGTTCCACATTTGTCCCGTCAGCCTGCCAAGAGGCCACCGTCATTCCAATTCTGAAACTGGGTTAGAACTATACCATCGCACAAAGGGGTATTTGCTCCCAAAAGTTGGTCAAAAGTCTATTTTGTCAAATTTGAATGGTTGCTACCTCGGATAGCCTAATGATTGGGGAACACGATTCCATCATTTTAAATTTTTTTCTTGGTTGCGCTCAGGGGCAGACTGGGCTATCGGCCTAGAAATTATTTTTTTAGTGAAAAAACTTTTTTTTTTCACTATTATCTGAGTGAGACCTTAAACAAATTCAGTTTATTAAGCAGTCACTTCCAGCCACTCTTTGCGCAAGCATGGTGGCTGGTGTAGTGGAGGTCTATAACCATAAACTAAAGAGGTTAGACGTATTGTGTTTGCTGATAGCGCCATGAGCGGTACTTTAATAGCGCATGGTCAGTAAAAGTAGGGGATGGTTTTCAAAACCACCATGCAAGCAGGGCCGTCATAAAGCAAATTAGGCACAGTGTCTAGGGCCTACAAACATATAAACACGTAAATAAAAAGATTATGAATGAATGATTGTGTGTCCCGTGTTAAAGCCTTTCTGAGGAAACAATACGTTGGGTTGGAAGGTATAAGGATGAAATCTATTCGTCAGTGGAAAGGTAAATTTATGTTAAATTATTTTCTTTCAAAATTTAGTTCCTTGTCTGTTTTATTTATCAGGGTAGGGAATAAAAAAGTCTTATACAGTATAGTCTCAAACAACTTAGCAGTGTCATCACTGTCATCTAAAATTGAGTGAATTGTTAAGAGGGAGGAGTAATACAGAATATATAAATTTCCGCAGAAGTACAATACCATTGGTAATATCGTTAATTAATTTGGGGTCCTAAATACAACTGCATTAAACACAACTGCTTTAAAAGTTGATTTTTTAAAAATTAACTTTTAAAAAATGTTCAAGATTTTAAAAAATTAACTTAAACTTTGCAGAATAATAAAACATTTTACATTTCATGTTTCTTTGTTTTTTCTATTTTTTGGCTCTAAATTGTGTTATTAACTCTTTTGTTTTTTGTATGTTCATATTGAAAATTTCTATTGCTTGAGAAAATTTATTTTTTAAGTAATATTTTATATTTTATGAACTGGGGAATAAATCACTTCCATTCAATTCAAATTGAAAAATAAACTTATTTAAGTAGCAATCAATACAATTGTTGTTCATTCAAAAAACCACCAGAAAAGCTTCAAAAATCCCAAAATATTGTCAGCGGCTGGGGGAGACCCCCCCAAGCCCCCACTTGGTATCTGGAGGGGCTAGCCACCCAGTTCCCCCTTCAGGGTCGTTTCGGATTTTTTTCCTAGGCCATTTTTAATCTCCAGTCCGACACTGTACTGTGGGGTTCGGGATACACCCACATGATTGGTATTAATAATTGTTTTATATCAGTTTAAACCTATTCCAAATTATTATTAGAATTTTCTTTGGTTTGTGTTGACATTGCTCATTTCCGTATCACA